>JAHBMJ010000366.1:66663-129206 GCA_018398765.1 Chromera velia | reverse complement strand
CTCTCTCTCTCTCTCTCGCTCGCTCGCTCTCTCTCTCTCCCCCTCTCTCTCTCTCTCTCTCTCTCTCTCTCGCTCGCTCGCTCTCTCTCTCTCCCCCTCTCTCTCTCTCTCTCTCTCTCTCTCTCGCTCGCTCGCTCTCTCTCTCTCCCCCTCTCTCTCTCTCTCTCTCTCTCTCTCTCGCTCGCTCGCTCTCTCTCTCTCCCCCTCTCTCTCTCTCTCTCTCTCTCTCTCTCGCTCGCTCGCTCTCTCTCTCTCCCCCTCTCTCTCTCTCTCTCTCTCTCTCTCTCGCTCGCTCGCTCTCTCTCTCTCCCCCTCTCTCTCTCTCTCTCTCTCTCTCTCTCGCTCGCTCGCTCTCTCTCTCTCCCCCTCTCTCTCTCTCTCTCTCTCTCTCTCTCGCTCGCTCGCTCTCTCTCTCTCCCCCTCTCTCTCTCTCTCTCTCTCTCTCTCTCTCGCTCTCTCTCCCTCCCCCCCTCTCTCTCTCTCTCTCTCTCTGCCTGCGCGCGCGCGCGCGCGCGTGTGTGTGTGTGTGTGTTTGATTGATTTGATTGACTCATTCTTTCATTCATTCATTCATTCATTGATTCATTCATTCATTCGTTTTGCGTCGATTTGTCGAGTAGATCTGTCTATCTACCTGCCCGCCTGCATGTCCGTCTGATCGGTCGTCAAGAGAAAGAAGGAAGATGAAAAGTGATACGAAGTCACGCAGACAGTCAGTCTATCACTCTGTCTGGGTATCTGCTTGCCTGCTTGTCTGCCTGTTTCTCTTTCTGTCTGTCTGACCACCTTTCCGTGTCGTGTTTTGGTCTGTCTCTGTCGGTCTGTCTGACTGACTGACTGACTGACTTCTTTATGTCTTTATGTCACGTCACCACTTACATCTTTTTAACGGTTCTGTTAAGTCTTCCTCCTCCTCTCGACGACAGAAAAGAGAAACAAGACGAATAAGAAGAAGAAAAGGGGAAAGAAAAAGAAGAAAAAAAAAAGGACGCAGATACGCCCAGGGTAGTTGACAGAGAGAGAGAGAGACCCATGCGTGCGCAATGAATGATAAAAACGTACCAGCAGATCTTGAGAACTGCATACATCTTCTTTGAGGGCAGCGCCTCATCATAGCACAGGGCGATCGGGTCTCCCTTGCCTTGACCAGGCACGATCACAACAGAGGATGCTGCTCTCGTTCTGCACACACACATATGAATACACACTCCCACGACTTCAAAAACCACAACTTCCACGACATTCCATGGACCCCCGCGACCCATGCACCCGTGCACTTCCAGTGCAGGCACAGAGAGAGAGAGAGAGAGAAGGGAACATTCGGGCACCTCACAATCACAAAACAAGAAGCACTACCTTTCAACATCCCCGAGAAAATGCTTTGCTCTCTCGATGATTCCGTGAGCCGGTGGTGCTGTCACGATCGCTGTTGTAATGAGTAATCTACAGAAAGTCATTCTGCGTGCATTGGATCTCTCTCTCTCTCTCTCTCTCACTCTCCCTCTTTCTTTTGGACACAGAAAGTCAGTCAAACAGACAGAAAGGCAGACACAGAGAGAGAGAGAGGCTTACTTGTCAAAGTCGGGCAACACCGCCAAGATTTCCTCGGACCCCCTGGCGAGAGCCTGCACTTCCACCAATTTGAAGATGACCTCAGGGGAGGGGGCCGCACTGATGTCCTCGGGTGCAAGCACAATTCGAATCACCTGCAAGCATGCACGAACATGGGCGCGAAGGACGTTCTAAGATGGTCGGCAGACCCCAACACACGCAGCCACACACGCCCCGCCCACACGCACACGTTCCTGTCATACCACCAATATGGATGCAACCAACAATCCTGCATGCCTGTTGTGTTCCCAGAGAACAGAAAGGAAGGAAGGAAGGAAGGAAGGAAGAAAGGAAGGAAAGAAAGCGTAGCGACCTCGCTTCCGTCCTGCAAGAAGAAAGAGGCTGGAACGAGGCGGGTGCCGTTGTCAAGTCCCACTTTGCACTCGATGCCGATAGAGGCCTCAACGCAGAAGTTCTTCACCATTTCTTTGATCTCGGCCTTTCTCTCTTCCTGCATACGCAGGCACGCAGACACACATGCACAAAGATGCAGCACGACAGACTGCCAACTACCGTTCTGTTCTGTTCTACTTCGTCACAGAAGACAAAAAGAAAAAGCGTCTTCTTGCTGACCACACTCAAAAGAGCGAAGCACAAGGATCAAATCACGTCAGCCAGCCACTCAATCGGATCAAATGAGATGGTTGGAAGGAAGGAAGGAGCACTTGATGGACCGACCGCCCTACCTTTGAGACGTCCCGAGAAGCCGCGAGCATTGGAGAGGTGAGGTTCCGAGTGAATTGCCGCGCTGCATGGAATTGTATTGCATGGACGCATGCGGACAATACAGGAAAACAAAAAGAGAGGGATCGCAGGTTGACCGACACGCCGCAAGCCGGACCTTTTCTGCCCATGACCTACAGATCGAGAGTCATGGGGAAGTTTTAGACATTTGTATGAGGAGAGTCAAGGTCGCCCTTCCCGTCCCTTCCCGTCCAACAGGCTGGCTGGCGGGCTGATCGTTTTTGCATTTTTTTACAAGAGCAGGGCCGAATGAATACGGCAAAAAAAGAGAAGGACTGGAAATGACACACGGACAACAAAGCCAGCTTGGATGTCATTCCAAAAATATCCGGTTTAATTGGTCCGTGTAATACACTCGCCCATCGAAAAGGAGAGCTAGAATGTGGAAATTCGTATCGTTAAATGGTCTCGACCACTCCAACTGCGCATTCTGATGCTCATTGATTGCTACACATGCAACGAAAGAAGACTGATCAGTACAAATGGAGAAGAATTCGACCATGCAGCAGAGAAAGTATGCGCATTTGTCCTCCAATGTCATGCACAAGACTCCAATGCCATGCAGCAGAGAAAGTATGCGCATTTGTCCTCCAATGTCATGCACAAGATGCCGCTGACTGACTTACCTTCGTCGTTGAAAGCAATGGGTTCCGTGACCATCGAAGGTGCCACAGGAAGCTCCGGAAGTGCGGGGGGGGCGTCTTGGTTCTCCTCAGGCACCTCGGGCATCTCTCTCTCTGTGCTGGCTGCAAGGGCCTCCTTGGATCCTTCTCCCTCTCTCTCTGCCTGCTCCTCCAGGCGAGGGGGGGGGGGGAACTGCTCTTCCGCAACGGGAGGGACAAGCTGCGTCTTCGCACACAGGCAGAGGGACACACACACACACACACACACACACACACAGAAAGATGAACAAACATATACACACACAGGAGACATACACGTTCACTGAAGCAGCAGGGCGGGGCGCCAAGAGTCAGACTGCATGCCCTTCATGTCTTACCGACGAGGGGTGCATCGCTGTTGAGTGGGTGAGTCAATGACAGAGTGAGTCAGCGAGTCAGTCGATGATTCTCCACCCTCGTTGGAGGGACAAGTTGTCGGTACAAACGAAGAAGATAGCCGCCGGACAGACAGACTACATCGTCTTTTCTTCACAGACAGACAGACAGACAGACAAATAGACAGACAGACAGACAAATAGACAGACAGACAAAGAGACACAATGACAGACAGGTAGATAGAGAAGCAAGCAGATGGACGGCAAGATAGGAAGCGGAACTTCCTAGAAGCGGGCCGGAAGAAGGGACGTCTACCAACCCAGTCACAAAAGACAGACACTGTTGGTCAAACACACACAGAAGAAGCACAAAGCCACAGAATCGTGTTGTGCGACCGAAACTGCTCAATGCAGTCATTTAAGCGACTCGCAGCACAGCATGAAAACTCTCTTTCCTCATGAACCCCTCATAAAGATTGTTTTCATAAAGAAGATCTATAGTAGTTTCTCACGAATCCATTTCAATGCCCCCTTGTGCTCATCTATCCGTGAATCTTTGCAGCTCCCCTTAATTCTCTTTCCCCGTCCATCTACTTCTCTTCATGCATACTCGTTCAAAGTGCCAAGCAGCCAAGATCCTTTGATGCCTGGCCTGCATGTCCTTCGCGTGCGGACATTTAGTGACTCATGCAGGCACACGAACATGCACGCAGTACTTTTTCCTCCCGGAGATCACACACAAGTGCGAATCTGAAGACAGATCTACGCGTATACAGATGCACGTTCCCTCACATAGGGACATACAATGCACCCCCCGTGCAGGCTCAATGAAAGAGAATTGACATGCATGTGTTCACGCAAGCATGCATGCATGCCTACCTGGGGCTGCATGGGTGGGATCTCCTGAATGGCGTTTTTGGACTTGGACTTGGTCACCTGGATGTCATTCTTCAGTTGGTGCTGCTCCTGGCAGCAGCAGCGCTGGCCTTGTGAGTTTCCCATTTGATCTGGTGAGGTCTCGCTGAGTCAACTTTGGTGGTTGTGTATATATGTGGCTGTCAAACGAGCTCAGTCTCTCTGGATGTCTGATCAAGAGATTGAGGGCCAACTTTGGATAGTTCGTTTCTTGCCTTTTTGTCTTTGAAATCCTTCCTCTGATGTCGTACTGAGCTGCTGGGGTCGCAACTGTCTGCCTGCAGAGATTGTGGGGGATGACTGGATCGACGTCAGGGTGGTTGGTCGACTGATCGATCGTCCGCAAGATGGTCAGAATGTCAGACTGGAAGTGTGTCCGACTCACAGTTGGGAGCCTATGCAGCAGAAAAAGACAACCGATCGACTGTCGAGCAATGCAAAAGCCGGAATATGGTTGCACCTTCCCTCGATCACTGCCCCTCTTGCATGGATGCGTGTGCACGTGCATGCAGTGTGTGTGTACGTATCGAAGTACACTATATCATGTAATAATCAATTAATTATTAATATAATACATGTGCATGTAAGAATACATTCAAGCGCGCGCTTTGCACGCGGAAGTGAAGAAGACCCCCCCCCCATTCACTAACAAACCACGTGCGTATATGAGAGTACGGCAGCCCTTCAAGTACCTTCAAGTCAAGTGTGCTACAAGATAGTGCGAGTCTGTGGTACTCTGCGTGTCATACAAACTACAGAAGATGCTACATACTACTACATACATAAAATTATGTGTATATATAATATGTGCACAATTTTTTAGTTTAAATCAAGGTTGATCTACTAGTAGTATGATAGATTATGATAAATTTAAACATAAATAGTCTGCCGTACGATCCACCATAACAAAAATATTAATTCTGCAAACATTAAATACCGAATCGTGTGGGAACAAGCAATATGGGATCACGTATTTGCTATTTGGTGAGTAATATAGAAAGGGCCTTCAAAAAGAATGTAGAGATGTTCTTAAAAAAGGTAGTGCATCATGTTATAATTCATCATATATAGAATAACAAGCGGGTGCCTCCGAAGTACGAGGAGCGCAATGCAAAGAGTGAGTGTCGAGGAAGGGGTAAGCCTTGGCAAGGCCGGCGGCTGCACGTATTCAGGTAGATTCCCGATAGAAAGGGGGACGATGCTGAGGACGATAGGTCTTTCCTGATACGGCCCTAGGCTCCCCTTCTCTCTTTCTCTCTCAAGCCATTCAGTTCTCTACTTGGTAAGTTGAGTAGGGGCTTCATCCAATGCATCAAATCAATCGACCGTGCTCTACCTCGGGCAGTGTGGAATGAGTGCTTGGCTAGCTTATATGAACCTTTCATTAAGACAGTAAAATGGCTGGTCATTCCATTAGATTGCTCCTTTTTGTGGCCTCCATTGCCAAGCACGGTGGGGGATAAGTTTAAAAGAAAGGGCAAGGCCAAAAGAAAAAGGGCGGCAAAAAAGATCGTAGAGGGTACCTGGCTGTTCGACTGATTGAAAGAAGAAACTAGAAACATTAGAGACAGAGACGGAATTTTTCCCCACCTTGTAAATCTCTCCCCTTTCCAATCAGAAAATCCGTTCAGACAGCGTTTGGCCATGCACCTTCTGAGTGAAAAGAAATGGCGTCCGAGAAGTGAAATGATAGAATGCAGTGTTGCACCTCTGCTAAAGAGTCTGTTGCAGTCTTCCACAGGCTTCCGTATGTTTTTCAGGGCTCTCACAGGGGGGAATATGGATAGAACCCAACTAAAACGGCTGTATGATAAATGTTTGTCCTCCTCGCATGTGATCAAAGATGGGGTTCATGTTCTGACGGAATGTAAGGACACAGAAAGAGAATGGAACAGGCTGAAAGAACTGTATGAAATTGCAAAGCAGAAAGCGCCCATTAACATAAGAATACAGATCACACAACGCGTTACAGGTGCCACCGGGAGGGGCACTTCTAACAATCAGAAAAAAATGAAGGATATAGTGTTGCTGTTGTGCACAATTCTGCCTAGAAGCGGTTTCAAAGCTATAGCCGACTATCTCAAGAAGGTCAATTCTGTCGATAAGGCAAGTTGAGGCGAATCGATCCGATTGGCATGCAGGCTTCCTCATCCCCTCCCCCCATGAATGTGTACTCTGGGTTGTCCTCAAAACCTTGCTAGTGGCTTGGGATTTGGCGTCGCTAAATCTAGGATTTAACCCTCAATCATCAGGCTCCCCATATATAAAAAAACTAAAAAAGTAATTGCCTAAAATTCATTTTTGATTTTCTTTTTTTTTTTTTTCTAAACAACGCTTGTGCATTGTGCAACACCGATGCAACACCCCAATTTAAACAACAATTGTTCAGGTATTGTTCTAAAAAATTAAAAATAAAAAAAAACTTATCAGCATCATCATTATATGCCATCGCTATCGGCCCATAATAGGCGTCTAACGTTCGGCAAGTTATAACACGTAAGGCAGATTATTAAATGATTGACCCTTATTTCATAACATTTGGTAAATAGCTTAACAACTGCATTTTTTCTCAAACTCTTCCACTTCTGGCAGGGCGTGCTTGCGCATGAGTGAATAGGCGTCTAAACCAAATTTTCTTTTTTTTTTCTCTCTTGATATGGGGAGCCTAGAAACGGCCACACAGGGCAACGCCGCGGTAAGACATAGAGGGCCTATAACTTGGTGATTGATTCATTGGACACGGGTAACAGCTAGATCAAAACAGATCAAACGTATAAAAATAAAAAATTTAAAAACTTGTCTAAAAAGTTTGATAATAAGCAATTAAAACCTTTTAATTATTAATGTATGCTAGTTAGACGCTCATTTATGGGCCGATAGCGATGGTGAATGATGATGATGATGATGCTAGTTTGTATGCTTTTTGTAGAATGGCTACTGCTACGATACCACAAACTACCAAAAACAAATTTAGTTTTTAACATACTGGTTTTAAAAAGTTTTTTCATTTATCAATCACACAAAAAACAGTTCCAGTAACTCGGAGCGCCCTAGTGGAGGACAGCTTAAATCAGCTTAAGCTACTCAATAAACGCCTGCATGGGGTGAGGGGTTGATATGCATTTTGCCCCAGGCACTTCATCTTCCGCGCAACTCCTGTCCGTCGTGTCCGACCGACTCACCCCGAGTGTTACTGACTTTCCTTCCAGCTTTCCCCCCCGCTCCCCTCCTGGATTCACTGCATGTCCGGACGTATATGCAGACCATCTCAATCGCCCATGCATGCGCCACCCCAGTCAGATCAAGAGACAATGACCGACACCCAGAACTCTCTCTCTCTCTCTCTCACACACACACACACACACTCTCTCTCACACAGAAGGACTTTTAGTTGGATGAAACGATGCCTTGGCTCCTTCCGCTTGCCCTTTTATGCCTTTTTCCTCTTTTCCCTTCTGCCACAGAGAATGTCTCCATCCACGTACGTTTTCTGTGTGCGTGTGCGCCTTGGAATCTCAACGCAATAACACCCCCTCCTTTCAGGCAGACAGGCAGGCAACACCTGAACAATTTCAGGCGCGTGCGTTTGTGTGTGTGCGTGTGCGCGTGTGTGTGTGCAAAAACGAAGTGCTCATTATGCATGCGGTCACGCAAGCACCAGCGTGAAGATGTCAATCACTGCAGAGGGAAGACGATGGGAGGCAGAGAGGAAAACCTTCTGCAGGTACCCAGGCAGGGAATCAAAGTATTTCATGACCGTCAAGGAACAAACATCATGGACCGCCGACAGACGGCAACAAAGTCTTTTATCTCTTCTCTCCTTTTCCCCGACCCATTCTGCTGCGAATGAGTGGCGAGAAAAAATTCACACTCCCCTTCCTCCTCCATGCATCCACGCAGCGGTAAGTTTGGACGATCCGTCGCCCTCGAATTCTTCGACAGTACTTCAGCCAGTTAGTTGCCTACCATTACTTCGACAGTACTTCAGCCAGCTAGTTAGTTACCATGCACATTGCACGCCCCCCCACGTGCCTCGATCAATGTGCCGCCGTCCATTCCTCGATCATTGGAGGGCGGGCAAGGATTGCGTCGGATTAATTAAACTGCGAATTGAGTGCCTGCATGAATACCTCCTGTCGACTTTACTGCCTGCCTTTTCTCTGTACGCTCTTACAAGCCATTCCTTCCTTCCCTTCTTCCTGCGTGACTTTTCTTTCGCGCACTGCGACTTCTTCCTTCTCTTTTGGTAAGAATAGACACCAAGCGATCCCTCGGTCTTCTTTCTCTGCTCTTGCTCTTCGATCGGCACTCCACTGATTCTCTCACCAAAAAAAACTACAATCACACGTCCACTTTGAATTCTTCCTGTCTTCTCTTCTCCTTCATCCACACACTCGATAGATTGCAAAGAAAGAAAGAAAGAAAGAAAGAAAGAAAGATTGCATGGGGGAGGAACTATCGATGGAAGGGGGAGAGAGAGAAAGAGAGAGAGTTGCTGCCTGAAGGGAAGAAGAAAAAAGAAGAAGAAAGATAGAGACGGAGAGCGGGTGACCTGGAGGGGGAGAGACTGCATGGAGCACATGCAATTCTCTCACTCACACACACACGCACACACACACACACGGGGNNGGGGGGGGGGGGGGAGACCGAGACAGCATGCAAGAAACGCCCCTGTCTTCCCTGTCAGCAACGCAAAGTCGATGATTGACACCGATCATTAAATTCGATTTCATGTCCACCCCTGGTGACAACGCTCGACAGTGAACTAACTCACCCCAGACAACATCGATCCATACGTTTATTCAGTCTTCACTTCCTCACGCTCCCATCTCTGATGAGAAAGAAAGAAGGAGACAGGGAAAAACGAAGGACACCAGGCAGTGCATGCAAATAAAACCAAAACACACACAGGCGGCCAAAAGACATGGGCCCACCCCGGTACCCACCCATGCAGCGACTTTGAGGCCGACTGCGCAGAGAGATGGATAAATCAAAGCAAGGAGCAGAGAAACAAACGAAGGTACAAACGAACCCTCGCGCAAGAATAGAATCAGGACACAGAAATACTTACCAAAAGAAGAGACAACAGGCATACAGATACAGAAAACGACTAAACATGTCAGGAAAGTAAGGAAGCGCGAAGGACGTGGAGAAATCTTTGAGGAGAAAAGCCCCTCAATTCCTCCCTCCCTCCCTCCCTTCTTTCCCCTCCTTTTCTTTTCATCCATTCCGCTTACTCTTCTATTCCCTGCGCGTTCACACCCACCGCACTCCCCCACTCCACCTCTTTTTCTCCTTTGCCACACCACGATTGCTCTTTCTCTCTCTTCCTTCTTCCAATGACTGACGTTGACGTCCTCTCCCTTTCCCCTCGCCCCATTGGATATGCTCCCAGGCAAAAGGGAGACAGACAGACAGACCCACGTGGGGGGGGNGGGGGGGGGGGGGGGGGAGAAATGTCAATCTGGGCCGGTAGGGAGAGTTCTTCACTTATCCCCTTCCGCTCTCCCTCTCTCTCGTTTCCTTTCTCTTACTTTCTACGAAGCTACAAGTGGCAGACAGCCAGTCAGACAGTGGCAGAAAGTCCTGTTCATTATTATCCTTGCTCCAAACAGACAGAAAGACAGACGTACAGACAGGCCAGCCGCGCCTCTTCCTGCCCCTCCCCATGCATGTTTACGGAAACGAATGTCAACACGATCAATCGCGCGCCAAAAAGAAAAATGACTGCTCGAAATACAGAAAAACCGAATTGTGCATACATGAGGGTGCGTGGCCAAAGGGACTTCTCGAATTATTGAGAAAACAACAACCGCAGATCGATGCCGAAGATGAAAAGGAAGGGAAAATGCGACGCAAATTGACTGCATGATGGCACGACGAATGAAAATAGTTACGCGCACCCCGAGAGCTACTGGAAGGAAGGAAGTCGGATGCATTTACTTCTCCTCTCCCCTCTTCCTCTCCTCTCCTCTCCTCTCCTTTTCGTCTTCTTCACCCGGTCGCCACTCCCCCTGGCCCCGGGTGCTGTTTTTTTTCATGTCGTCCTATTCAAGCCCTTCTCTTCTTTTTCTGCTACCTTCATTCCCTGCATGCATCTGCTACTTTTCTTGTGTCGATTTTTCATGTCAACCTCCCTACCTTCCTTCCTTCCTTTCTTCCAACTTTTCGTATCATCTCGTGTGCGCATGGGTGGGTCACGCAGAGAGAGCGCAGGGCGATCTAGACGGGAGGTGAGGAAGAGAATCAAGAGAGGCGNNGGGGGGGGGGGGGGCGGCAAGACAAGACGATGACAAAAAAACAAAATGAACGAAACGAAAAAGACAGACGCAAGAGCGATCGATCCACCTCCACCCTTCCCCTGTCCATTGCGACTCTCCAGTCAAATCAGAAACGGCTGGGGAGGAGCAAGTCTGCATCAATCACAGCACGCACTCGCCGATTCTTTAAAAAAATCGAATCGTCCTCTGCCCTATCGCTGGGTGTGCCGAGTTACTCATTCCCAACGGTGAAAGATGGATGCTGTGAAGAAAAGACGACGGCTTTTGTTGACTGGCCAAATAATGAATGAAAACTTTGTTTTGCTTAAAATTACAGCCCAACCCAAACCTCACTCCGGGAAGAAGACAGGCAGGCGATCGATCGAGACTTGACTGCTTAGTTACAGCAGGCAGGACAGAAAAAGAAGAAAGAAAGGAGGACTGACTCGATCCTCTCTTCGTTAGAAGAAGTGGGGCAGGGAGTAGATCTGGTACACCATTCAAGACGAAAGAAGACGAGAGGGGTTAACATGAAGAACCAGAAAGAAGGCGAGTGAGAAGGACAGGAAGGGGACACATGCGCCGATGAGAAAAGAAGGAAGGACGTCCACAGATACACACACACACACACACATACACAGACAGATATAGAGAAACAGACAGAGAAGAAGTGTTTGCACATCTGCTCCCCGCCCCCCCCCCATTTTGTCCTTCGCTGCTTCGATTCCCTTTTCGTCCTTCGACCTCTCTCTCTCTCTCTCTCTCTCTCTGTGTGTGTGTGTGTGTGTGTGTGTGTGTTACCACCTGACAGAAAGAAAGAGGAGAGGACCCATTGAGGGAGGAGAAGGCAGAGCTCAGAGCAGAAAGAAAAGAAAAGAACAACAAACAAAAGGTGAAAACCATAAAAGAAAAAGAAAATGAGGAACCCCGACTGATTCACTCATTTCATTTCTTCACCGGAACGCCTCACGGCTTCAAACCTTCTTCTCTTCTCTGCTCTCGCCTCGACCTGATCCTCTCCCCTCCGCTCAATCCTCTTGGACCCCTCCATCCATCCATCCCGACATCCTGCATGCTTGTACTCACTCCTCCCTGTAGCCTCCCCCCTCATCACGGAGAAGGCCCCGACAGACAGACAGACGGCCAGCCAGCCAGCCAGGCAGGCAGGAAGGCAGGCAGACAGGCAGGCAGGCGGACAGACAGACAGACAGACAGGCAGGGAGGCAGGGAGGCAGACAGACAGACATGCAGGCAGACAGGCAGGCAGGCGGACAGACAGGCGGACAGACAGGCGAGGAGGACGAACAAAAGAAGAAGAGAAAAATATCGAGGGGTCTTCCTTCTCTCCTTCCTCCCTTCTTTCTCCCTTCACTTCAAAGACAAAAAGGAAACCAAAGACAGAGAGAGGAACAGAAAATAAAAGAAGAGACGAGAAAACAGAACACATAATTGAACGCCACATGCACATCCATCGGCCATCAATAAAAACGCATTCCGTTGAAAAAAGGAAACCTTGAAAAAGGTGGACAGAAAACCAACCGTCGCGACCATCAAAAAGAAATTCAGCTCCCATTCGCCGATGGGCCCACAAACTGACAACACAAGCAAACATGCTGCCACACGGAAATAATTAAACGCTCTCCCTTCCTCCAGTCAACCGAATGTGAATGCAGTCACATTCCACAGCCTGCAGGCAAGACCTCTGTGTGGATCAACAAAGCACCTTACCAAAGAAATCACAGACAGACAGTCAGATAGTCAGTCACAAGCCCCCCCCCCCCCTTCCCCTCCGCAGACAAAAAAGGCGAAGTAGCATCGGTCCTCTTCCTCTACTACCAACACTGACCAGCCCAACAAAATGGAATCAATCTGTCCGCTTAAATGCATCCGTCCATCCAAGCATGCATCCCATCCATGCAAACGCATGGACCGACCGACCGTTGGACGCAAGACAGACAGACCACTTCGATCGAACCCCCTCTTTGCTAATTACTCACTCATTTACTTGCCCTCCCTCCCTGCCTGCCGCCTCCCTACTGCCCCAGAGTCCCGTGGAACGACCGAAACTCCCCCCCCCCCGCCCCCGACTTGACCCGAGGCGACAACAGGGCTGCAGACAAAAAGCTCTCAAGAATTGGAGGCTCTGCGGACACACTCGAGCCAACGCCCATGCCCCCTGACACCCCCTCCTGCTCCGCGCTCTCTTGTTGGAACCCCAACGCACTACCCGGGGGGCCCTCTCTCTGCCTCTGCCTCACAGGCGGCCCACAAGGGGAAGAGGTCGAGGGGAACACAGGCGAATACCGAGAACCCCCCCTCCCCCTTCCCCCTGCCGAGGGAGGGAGGCGAGAAGAAGGATGACACCCCCCCCGGCCCCGACTTCCTCTCTTGTCGCTACCGCTCTCGACTGTCAGAGATCGTTGCAATGGCGGGAGGCTGGGATGGTTCGGGTGGCTGCTGCCGAGCGCAGGTTGCGTTCTGTGTGCAGGCAGAGGCAGGCTTCTTCTAGGTCCCGTGAGGGACAGAGAGGCCGCCGATGTGCCCCCTTCAGCAGCCGAAGAGACATTTGAAGGGGACTCTTCTGCAGACTCGCCTGACGCGATCCCGTCTCCCTCAGAAAAGGAGACGGTGCCACCGGAAAGGATGGAATCAAACAGAGACACGGAAGGGGAATCGCACACGCCGTCTCCCCGGGCGGAGGGCGGAACTGCAGGGTGCCGTTGACGGGAAGCTCTTGCGGCGGCGGGGTATCGCTGCCTGCTGCCGGCCCTTCCGGCGCCGCCACGCATGATTGTGGATCCTTCTGAAGGGGAAAACGGGGCCCTGCTGGCACTCGACCGCACTGAGTGTATGCGCATCGCGGGTGAGGCTTCCAAGCCGCCACCCCCAGTGAGTGCGCGGCGGCGGGATGCGACAGAGGGGGGGGCCTGGCTCTTATTGAGCACCGCCGCCTCCTTCCGCTCCCTCTGTGCCTGTGCCCGCCTCCTGTCCCCCGCCAGAATCGACCAGGCGGCCACTGCGCGCATGTACTGTCTCATGAAGGGCACTGCTGGGGAGACGGAGGAGAAAATCTCGGGGGGCGTGTGGGGGTCCGAGAGCAGGGCTGTTCGGAGTGCGAAGAAGAGACGGCCATCGGGAAGAATGGCGGGAGCAAAGGCGAAGGCCCTAAGCGGAGGGCTCAGAGAGGCCTCGACGGACTCGACCCCCTCCCCTCTCGCGGTGCGTACGCAGACAGTCAGAGAGGAGATCAGGGCGGCAAATCGCTCAGCTGGGCGCCTGCAGGAAGGCACCAAGTCAAGCACCACTTCCTTTGCAGTTGTGCAGGGGAGAGGAACGAGGTTCCACTCCCTCCCTGGGTGCACGCCCCTCACTCGAATTCCCTGTACCCTCTCCATCCCAATCATCCCGCCTAGTGTGAATCTCTTCAACCAGGAAGCAAAACTCCTTTGCGGAAGGAGGGATGAGGGAACGAGGGGGTGTCCTGACATCTCTCGACTGTGCATGGGGACAGAGTCTCGGAACAGCTCAGGAGGTTGGGTGCCGATTGGGAGCACATCTCCCAAAACAAGTCCCTCCAACAGTTGCTTTCCCTCTTCCCCCTCTCCCTGCTGCTTTGTCTCCTTCTCCTTTCCGTTGCCCCCCTCACAGACCCCGAAAGGGACCGGGAGAGGGAGCCAAACCCCCTCCCCCCCACCCCCCTTGCTGCTGCTGCCGAGACTGTAGTCAACCGAAGATCGGTCGAGGGCGCGGGGCCATTCGCTAGACCCCCCTTCCGCCTTGCCCCTTTGCGCCTCGAGCTCGTACTCCCGAGCAGGCCGCAGAGCAATCAGAAAGAGCGCGTTCTGGTCGGACCCCCCGAAGGATCTGAAGGAAGGCACAAACAGAAGCAGACACAACAAAGAAAGATGCATGCATGAAGGCGTGCAAGCATGGGCAGATGGGTCGGTAGTCATGGTGGGAACGCGTGAACTTCACTCCTTTTCATTCATTTTGAACGCTTACTTCCTGACTGACGCCATGCACGCAAGGAAGGAAGGAAGGAAGAAAGAGAAGAAAGAGAAGAAAGAAAATGCAAACACACACAGAGAGAGAGAGAGAGAGAGAGAAGATCCACCCACCCACCAACGTACCAACCTCCGCACTCGCGTCTCTGCCTCTTGAATCTGCCGTGCCAATTCTTCTGTTCTGCTTCTCTCCCGCTCCTCCCTCTCCTTCTCCATCCTCTGTCTGTGCATCATCTGCGCTGTTTGAGATTGAGGGGCAGAGTTGTGCATGGAGGAGAAAGAAGACACAGAAGCCGCAACACTCCCCGGAGCAGACCCTCGACGTGCTCTGCGACTTGTGCCCCCACCCCCCGTCCACTGCTCCCGCTCCTGCTGCCCCCCCTTTCCCTTCCCCTTCTCCCTTTCTGAGTAGGGGGGAATTTGAAATGACGACCTCCTATCGCCCTTTCCGTACTGCGGCACTGCAGCAGAGGCGGTCGAACGAGCGGAGGGGGAACAGAGGAGCTGTGGTCGGGACGATGGCGTCTCCTTCTGCTGAAGCTTTTCGCCTCCTTTTTGTGTTGAAGGTCTGCCAGAGGTGTTGTTTGTTTTGGCATTCAATTTGGAGACCGAGGTTGTTGAAGGGGACAGAGGGGGGAGGCATCTCTCTTCTTGTGTTCTGCCTGAGGACTGCGCGTGTCTGGGCAGAGGGGGGCGACCTGCTGTGGTTGTCCTCTCTGTCTCAGCCGCAGCAGGCGCATTCATTTCAATTCCAGATACAGAAAAGGAAGCGGACGATGAGGTCGGAACGGTTTCTCTTTCGCCTCCAATTCCTGCTGTTGTTCTTGTTCTTGGCCCTTCCACCTCCACTTGTGGGAAAGGCAAAGAAGCTGCGGAGGTGGATTGAGAGTTTGAGGTTGAATGCACCAACTGTTGAGGTTTGTCCTTTCCTGGCTCTTCTTCCTCTTCCCCCCTGAGTATTTCTGTGTGCTTTTCTGTTTTCGCAACCACCGGGAGAGCGCCCCCCACTTGAAAGGAGCTCGACGTGGCAGATCGAGAGCGACGGGGGGGCAAACCGAGGGAGGGGGGGGTTGGAGGCGGGGGGGCCCTCTTCCGTGTCCCTGTCTTCCCTCCGGGTGTGTGGACAGGGGGGGGAGGGGGGTGTCGGAATCGTCCTAACCCCCCACTCCCCCTGTGTGAGGCGGAGAAAGTCGGGGAGGACGAAGAGATGGGGGGAAGGCCTCGTCTGCCGGTGGGGGGAGAGGGAAGGAGCGGGATCGCGTGGGGGGAAGACGGCAGTACAGATTCGGGAAGAGGGGCGGAGGGGCTGCCGCCCTTGATGTGAAGAGACACCAACATCACAAACACGGGACGCCATTCGAGAATCACTTGGCTCTGCAGAGAGAGATGAAAGTGAGTGGGTGGGGCAGTGAGTGAGTGAGTGAGTAAATGAGAACACACACATACTTATGCATCGATACACACAGACAGATAGAGTCAGATACCCAACAAATAACCGCAGAGACGCCTCATGTCCTTTTTTTGGGTCTTTGGTCCTTTCCTCTGCGGTTTACGTCACATCAATCACTTGAATGAATGTATTCATAGGATGAATGATTTACTGTAAGATCGTGAGTCAGATGGGCCCACAGCTTTCTCAAATGTGTGGATACTCCGTGGGCCTATTGAATGATTTTTCTACAAGGCGACACTCACACAGACTCTCTCTCTCTCTCTCTCTCTCACACACACACACACACACACACACACATATTTTCTAATGCAGTCAGAAGAAGACAAAACATCTCCACAGGCACACACGGAAGAGACAATTAAGGAAAAAATGAGTGAGTGACATTTCAGCCTCCCAAAACTCTCCGCATTTTTTTTGTCTCTCCCCACCTCCCCCGTCTCATATCTTTCTGGATTCAAAACTCCCCGATCACCAAGTCATCCATCTCACGAACGAACTGACGCACGCACAAACCTGTTTGAGCATCCATCCCTCGTGCCAAACGCGCAACTCCACATTGTCAGGCGTCTCCAAGATACTGTCCTCGCACGGGGGGGTGCTGGTGCCTGTACTGGCACTCCCGTTCGAATTCGTGGAAGTTGAGAACGAGTGGCCGATCCCGTTCGCGTGAGGAGAAGCAAGAGAGGTCCGCGGAGGGGCTCTGATGCCGCTTTGAGGAGGGCCGGGTGAGGAGGATAAGTTGAAGTGGGCGCAGGGGGGGGGTTGAGGGAAGGCGGAAGGAATTCCGAGGAGAACTTTCTTCAAGTTCCGCGTCTGCCTCTCAGACTCCCTCCCCAAGCGCCGCCACCGAGACAAGTCTAGAGACTGAGCGAGTGCTTTGCAGGCAGCCGCAACGGATCTGCATGCATGCATGCAGAGAGGACAAACCGTCTCTCAATAGATCATAATGATTGATGTCTTCCCAGCAATGAGTTGAATCATCAGGCTTTGATTACAGCAACGGGCAGAACTAAGCGTAGCAGCACGGCCGGTGCATTTCCGTCTTAGTGTAATCAGAGAAAGAGGTCCTGCAAATACTCCTGTGAAAAACAAATAAAAGGAAGAGAGAAAGAAAAAAGCAACGAAAGGCGGGAGGGAAGAAAGGAAGCAAGGCAGGAAGGAAGGAAGGAAGGAAGGAAGGAAGGAGGGAAGGAAGGAAGGAAGGAAGGAAGGAAGGAAAGAAGAAAGGAAGGAAGGAAGGAAGGAAGGAAGCAAAGAAGGAAGGAAGCAAGGAACAAAGGAAGGAAGAAGGAAGGAAGGAGGAAGGAAGGAAGGAAGGAAGGAAGGAAGGAAGGAAGGAGGGAGCGAAGGAAGGAAGAAAGGAAGGACAGAAGGCAGACAGAGTCTCAGACACACACTGAGAAATGAACTGAGAGAGCGAGGGTTGGAAGCATACGAAGAGAGACTGGATGTCAGACTGAATGAAGTCGACACAGGAGTAAGCAGGCAGCAAAACAGTCGTCACTCAGCCCCTGAGCAAGGCAGAGACAGATGCGCATGTCCGCATGCAGTCAAGTAGAACACACAGGCAGGCAGGCAGGCAGAGACTGACTGACTGACCCATCGGGGACGTCATCAGTCTCCCCTGTGCCCGGGAAATGACGGGGCGCGGGTTCCATCCTCTTCTTTCTTTTGATCAATCTGCAGTACCCAGGTAGCTTCTTGACTGTTGAGTGGGTCGTCGAGAGCAGAAGCGGGGTCACGAGAAGTTTCTATTGCGACTTGCCGAAGGTACTTGCAAAAACCTGAGTTTCTCTATCTTTCTCTTTACTCCTCCCTCTCAGTTCTTTGCTTTGCACGAAGAACGGGAGGGCAAAGAAGAGTGTGCCTGCTTTTCGATTCCTGCAGTTCGTCGGAACAGGAAAAATCGAAAAGGTGTCAGTGCCCTTTTGCGAGAGAAGGTGGGCAAGGATTCAAAGTCGCGCACATTCAAGGCTTTGCATGGCCGTCTCCGTGAAGGCGCCAACCCAGCAGCAGAGAAAATACGTACACACGGGATCCAGAGAAGGAAGGGACAAATCACTTTTGTCCTAAATGACTCACCACGTTGCACTTTCAATGCAGACTGCATGAAGAGTATAGGTGTCTTTGGATGTCTTTGGTAACGCAATCGATGGTACTGTGTTTTCGTCCATGGAATGAAGTTCAATTCAATAGACTCTGGGCACCTCGTGGCCCCGGAAAGCGAAGGGGGGGGCACTTACCAAACTTTTTCCAGAGCCCATCGGCTCGGGGACAAGATCAGCCGAGAGGCCCTGAGAGATCACACATACTCTAACCCACTGGGATATCGCACTTCAGAGGCCCACTTCTCCATATTTTGGGGAGGGAGTCGATGTCCCAAAAAATTACAGATGTAGAAACCTCGACAGAAATTGAGTAAGACATATGCATGCAGTGTGGACCGTGTGGGTGTGCGCAAATGTATGTCCAGACAACCATGTAAGCTGTAAGCTGTTTTACGGGAGTCTTAGTAATATCAAATACAGGTGGTTAAAGTCTGACAGACATCGGTTGGTTTAGTCTAGCAGTTAATGTCAATCTCAAGCATTCTTAGTGATGACGTTAAGCAGACACATCAAGCATGCACTTCACTAAAATCACTTAATAAAAGCATGCCCGACTTCACGATGCGCGGCCTCGTGATACACTCATGCATACTCTATGGCCCGGGTCCCTCGTCCAACCCACATCTGCCTGACGTTTGCCAGCCCTTTATTACTCAGTCTTCTTATTAGGCAGAATGCCCCTCACACTTGCCCGCCTTTCAAGCCAACGTTAACGCTTGGCTCTGAAAACTGATACATTAATCATGTATCCATCGAGCGATCGGACAATTAATTCTCATGCCTATTTATCTTCTCATCAAGCGCCTATCTAGTATGCCCTCGAGCGATCGAGTCATCATCATACATTGTTTCTCACCCTATGTTTTTCCTCCCTCATAGAGTCATACTGCCCGTCTGTCATTTTTAAATTTTTTTCTTTTGAAATCAGCGATCCTTTCTTTTACTCTCTCAAGATTCTTCACTGGCTCCCACGAAGCATCCTTCACTCCAAACCCTTTCTATTTGACTAAATAATGCTGCTTCCCTGAAATTCTTTTGCTGTTCAAAATTTTATCTACCTCGTACTCAGGGCCCTCAAACCTCGGAAGTCTAACTGTAGGTGGAGGGTCACCCGGCTCTCTCACATACTTCTTCATATAGTTCACATTCACCACAGGATGAATGCGAGCTCCTGCCGGGAAGATCAACTCATATGCTCCCCGTGTGATTGCCCTCTCTACCTCAAAAAGACCAAACCATACAGGCTTAAGCTTCTTCTTTACTCCCTTCGGCCTTCTTTCTTATTCAAAAAATTCTCTATGCACCAACATCCAATCTCCTGGACCCAATTCCAGTTCCCTATGATGACGATCATAATAGTGAGCTGCCGTCTCCCTTGCTTGCTCCCTAGGGTATTCGATTTAAAATATTACTCTATGACTTTTAGGGGTTATACATAGGGTATGTTAGTGTTAAACATCACCCCTACATGAAAAACCATTTTTTTAGCACTTATTGCATTAAATTACTTAAAACAAAGTCAAAATGTTATCAAAGTGCTCACTGGTTGGTTCGCAATCTACGATTAAAGTTGTGTCTCTAGGTGATATCTAGAAAGGGCTCATAAACTCATAATCCGTAATATATAGTAAAATGGAGTAAACACCCCCCCCCCCTTGAACCTTCCTTCAAAAAACAAAATCAAACCGTCACAATACGATAGTGTCATCACTAGACTTCAATTATAACATCTATCATAACATCAGGGTCCTTAGCAAGGAGCTCCTTGAACGCTTCCTTGACTTTCAGCAGCTCATCTTCGGATTAGGTCTTGCAGGGGGAGGGGGTGGAGAAGGAAGCGGTTCTAAACTGAGTCAGCAAGACCAAGCAAGACAGTCGGGCGCGTCACACACACTGACTAGCAGCTCATACACATTGTAGTGCCGTACAGTGCAGTAAGTAAAAAACAGAAAGTGTCATACAGAGACCTAAAACATCAAAAAATTATTGATGGCCTTTTATAAAACATGCCATAATCTCGTAATCCGTAATCAGTTCTAAGAGACATACTATAAAAGGGGGGATATATGATTAGTTTTGCTCGTAATCACGTTTAATTTCACTAGATTTAAGCTTTTTAAGAAGAACTATATTCCTTCAGCCTGAAATGTTTGAATAATTTAAATTTTTTATTATATGTTTTATATGATTTTACCTATGAAATCTTAATTGTAATTAAAACAGTCAAATACCCTAGGCTCACTCCAGGCACTTCTTCGCTTATGCCATCTCTATCCTATGTCATGCAGCGAAGTTAACTGCTGCTGGAGACAGCGAACTTCCCCGAACAGGCACTGCAGGCAGTTGGATTAGATCAAAGCCATGCACAAATCTAAATGGTGAGAGACCTGTTACTAGATGCACACTGTCTCTATATATAAACTGACATGCCGGCAAAGCCTCGGCCCAGTCTTCCTGGTGGTCTATCACGAAACATCTCAACATCTCCCTGATCGTTCTGTTGTCTCTCTCTGTCTGTCTGTCTGTCTGCGGGTGTCTGGAAGAGCTCATCTTGATTTTTGATTTCCAGAGTCTTTGCAATTTTTGCCAAAATGCAGAGATGAAGCGAGGATCGCGATCAAAGAGAAGCGAACGAAACATACCGACCGAGCACACCACTCTCTCGAATACAATCGATGCTGTCTCTTCTCCTGTGACCTCTTCCCACACCGAGATAAAAAATACATCCTTTGACAAACGATCAACAACAGAGAGAATTCCATCCACAACTCTTTCCCAGTACAGTGTTCTCGGCAGACCAAACAGGAAGTCGAGAGAAAGAGATTCATACGGACACTCAAGGATAGGCAAAGGATTGAGTAGACCAGGTCTTTTCTGGGTGGAATGTTTTACTCTCTGACAGGCATCATACCGAGCCACATACTTCTTGACTGATGAATACATGTTGGGCCAGTAGAACTTACTGTTCAGCTTGAGAAATGTCTTTTCTGGCCCCAGATGTCCTCCGACCACCATGTCATGATGCTCGGAAATCATCTGCCTCTGCAGAACATCAGTCAGAATGGCTAATCTGTCTTTGAAATAAAGAAAGCCATCAACGAGAGTAAATGGTTGAATTCTTATTCTCATGTCGAAGCACAGGTACCTCTAGATGCTTCAATACTTCGATGAGCTCCTGAAAGAATCTTTCTTTTTTGTATCTTCCTTTCACTTCCTTCAAGAACTCTTCATTCACATCCACTCTCATCTCAATGCCTGCCAACAGTCCTTTCGCTTCCTTTTCTTCTTCTTTTCTCTTTTCAGTCTTTTCTTCCGCTCCCTGCTTTTGCTCAGTTCTCACACTGTCAGGCTTTCTGCTCAATGCATCTGCCACCCGATTCTTGCTTCCAGGCACGTATCAAGGCGTAATACCGATCTGGTCCAACAACAAAACCCAACGACGCATGCGAGGAGACATTTGCATTCGATCGGCGGTCGACGTGACTGTCTTCAAACTTTCATGATCACTTCATACCTAGGTTGTGCACGAACCTTGACTGCGAACACACAAGCAAGGAACTCTTTGTCTTTGATATGGTAGTTCTTCTCTGCTGGGCTCATTGTTCTCGAAGCAAATGCACACGGCCGAAGGATCCTAACACGTGGATCCTTCTGGCAGTGCATGAGCACAGCAGCAACAGTCGCAGTCTTTTCACATGCATCAACAAAAATTTCGAATAGACGAGTAGGATCAGGAATGTACAATTCAGTCACCTGCTTGACTGCTTCTTTGACTGCCTTAAAACTCGTCTGCTGCTCTTCTTTCCACTCAAACTTCACCGTTTTTTTCAGTAAGCGATAAAGAGGTGCAGCCTTCTTGCTGAATTCAAACACAAAACGTCTAAACCAAGAAGCCAAACAGGGTACCAAGAAAAGAATGCAACTCACTCATATTTTTGAGCACTGGCCAGTTTTCTATCTCTTCTGTTTTTTTTGTCTCTGGCCTCACTCCTTTCTCTGAGATCCTCAGCCCCAAGAATGTCACCTCTCTTTGAAAAAAATGATACTTCGACAGCTTTGCAAACAAATTTGCCTGTCTGAGGAGAAAAAGAACACGAGAGACATGCCGTTCATGTTCCTCTCTCATCTTTGAATAAATTAGAATATGATCCAAAAATACAGATACATACCGATCAAGGCACTCCCTCAATACATACTGAATTAATCGTATTGCTGCCGGAGGGGCATTCGTTAATCCAAAAGAGACCACCAGCCATTCATAATTCCCATACCTTGTCATGAAGGCTGTTTTGAGCATGTCTTTCTCTCTCATTCTCATCTGATGGTAGTACTGCCGAAGATCAAGAGCTGTGAAAAATTTTGCCCCATACAGCTTATCGATCAAACCTTGAGGATGAGGCAATGGATGTTTGTCCTTCACTGTGATTCTATTTAATCCTGTATAGTCACAACATATCCTCATTGTCCCATCCTTCTTTGCCACAAATAAAACTAGTGCTGCAAAAGGAGAAGGAGACAGTCGAATGAATCCTTGCTTCAAGTATGTATCAACTTGCTTCCTCAATTCATCCAGCTCACCCAAAGAGAGACGATAGGGTGGGCAAGATGGAGGTGGGTGTCCTGGTTCGAGATCTATCTTGAAATCAAATCCTTCCCCCCTAGACGGCGGCAACCCTGTCAAAGAATCAGGAAAGAGAGATGTATTGTCTGCCACAATTCTCTTTATGCCACAATTAATCGGTACGGTTGATTTTTTTAGGTACTCATGAACCTCAGTCAATTCAGGCGAAGAGAGAACAGGATGATCAGAAGGAAGAGAAGAGAGAAAATCATTATTCATTGCCTCACTACCCCTAAATCCCTTTCTATTCTCCCCAGCATTCTTTCTCCCCCCGTTCTCACTGACTTCATGCAATCTGTGAACTCTGCAGGCAACCCCAGTAGACTCACCAAAAGGGATTTCTATCTGTAGTTTGACTAGATGGCAGACAGCTCCTTTTTGGATCGTCCACTTTGCCTGCACAGAAGAGAGAAGAGGAGGAGTGCTAAATGTTTGTTCCTCATCCTCTTCCTCCAACTCCATATCTGCAACCCAATAAATCAATTTCCCTCTGAACCAAAAACGCAGACTTTGAGACGACCACTGCAGTTCAGGCTTATAGGCATGACCCCACTTTATCCCCAAGATCAAATCATACTCATCTAGGTTGGCCAACATTGCACCCACTCTCTTTTGATACCCCTGAATGTTGATCGGCACTGTGGGTGCATACTCACAGACCGACCGAGTCTTCGAGGACTTAAGGGCACCGTGCAAATTGACAGGTCATCTCAATCTGCACACACGGAGATGGTGGGCATGGGCAGAACGACGGTCAAGATAAATATCATTTGCACCCAAATTAACTAAAACTCTGAGTCAGATAGGTACACCAGCCACTCGACCTGAAAACATAAACAACCTCGGATGGACCTCTATTTCATTTTCCTCCTCCTTCATTTCCATTGGCATATTTTCATTCTTAGGGCTTCCTCCTATCTCGGGGCACTGACCATAAGTTTTGAGTCCCTCTGTTCCTATCACCTCATCCGTCTCGAAACCTCTGTAAATCGTTCGAACTCCCCTACCTGCCGGCTTCCTTCCACCTCCTAGGGTATTTCACTTATTTGAGCCGACCTAAGATTTTGACAGGTTTTTAGGTATAAAATTTAGTGTTTTAATCTTTTGTCTTGCTTTAAACTTAAAATCAAAGTTCTAAAAAGCTCAAAAACCTATTTGGACACTGTTTTAGGTAAGAGGGCTAAGCCTTAAGTTTTTATTGGTTATATGAAGTTTTAGGGGTGGTGTCATTAAAAGTTTTTTTTTTGGTTTTATAACCTAGCTTTCATGGAAAAAACGTGCAGAAACCGCCAAAAACCTGCAAAAACCGCATCTTTGACAGCCCTCGGCCGCTGTTGATGAAGACTAAAACCATCTTCGGCGGCTTCCGATTAAATGTACCTTAGTGTGTGGGAGGTTTTCTATGCGTTCAACCCCCCCCCCCTCCTTTTCCCTCCCTCCCCTTCCTCAGACCCAGCCTAGGACCCAGCGAAGTAGCAGCACTGCCCCACCCCCTTTAACTGGAAAGGGCTCCGATGGGCGGATTCGAGTTAATGTCCCTGGGAGAGGGAGCCTCCTTTTATTTTCTGCCTGTATGTATATGCAGGATGAAAAATTGCATGCAGACAGGGTGACTCGTTTGACTCGAAAGCCCCGCCTTCGTCATGCGTTACCGGAGTGAGGGGACTATTTCGTAGGGATTGGAGACATTGTTGCTTGTTGTTGGGAGACGGCTAATAGCAGGAACAAAGAATGGTTTGTAAGTAAAGTTTTGGATCTGGTTGATCCAAATGATGTGCATCCTGTGATAAAGAAAGGCAGAAGCTTGGGTATTGCCTGCATCGCACATGTAGAAGAAAATTCAGATTTCTACACTCGTGTCATTTCGTATGAACGTGTATCTTCTTCTGATGAAACCACCAAATTCAAACCTCTTTTGTTTCATCGAACTTTAACACCGAGAACAGATGACATGCCTCTTTCTGCTGTGTTCTTTTGGTTGCACTCTGCGATGTTGGTTGGAAGGGGGGTCACGAAAAATAATGATGAGCTTGCTCGAGCAGAAAGTCAGTTCAACGAGAGAATTGAACAAGCAAATGAAGATGAAACAAGTGAATAACCAATTCTAAATGAAACAAATACCTTTTTTGATCAGTACTTATAAGTTTCACTTTGGTTTTTCAAGGTTTTTTTAAGTTTTCTCAGATTTTGCTATAAGTTTTGTAACGTCGTCTTTAATAATTTGAAACTTGAAGTGGCACTTTCATAAAAACCTTTGAAAACCACTATAAAACGAATCGTTACTAGTATAGTAAGTATCTGTATGTGGTTTTTTAGGGAAAAAAACTATTTTGGACATACTTTTAGAGTGTTAGATCCTTTCGATTTCTAGAGGGGGGGGGTCAAAAATATTTTTTTTTAATTTTTTTTTTTAGTGATATACCCTAGTCCACCTCTTCCTCTTCCTCTAGGACCACCGTCTCTGCGTCCTCCTCTCCACTGTGACTGGCCCAGAGGTGGCCATGCTTGGGCGGTGACTGTCGGGAATGGAGCAAGGGAATGGAGCTCCAAACCCTCTGTGATCTCCCTGGTATCCGCCTCTGCTCTGCCCCTATCCCCCCTGCTTGAAGTCTCCACAGAATCTCCCATAGTCCTGCGAGTCCTGAGGGTTCCCTCCACCAGTGAGTCTCCGCATTCCAGAAAAGTTTCCGCCGAGTCCAGAGAAGGGACCTGGACACTGCCTAGCAGTATGCCCTACGAGACAGTATCTGAAACACCTTCCCTCTGTAATGCAGAGAGACCTCTCTGCCGGTGTTAGTGGTGGTGGGAGTTGACGGACCCCACACAGGTCCATGGGGACGGGCCCTTCCTCTTGTCCCAGTGGAGAGTTACGTCGGGCACTCTCCCTACCACCTTCGAAGACACTCGGCCTTTGGAAGTCTCATGTCCCGCCTCGCGGTCCTTCTCCACCAGAGAGAAAGACCTCAAGCTCACTTGCCGTCTTCATGGCGATAACCAAGTTGACCAGATGCACCTTGTTTGTTTCAAGGCGAACATCTGCTAGCAAACCAGAGATGTAGTCCTCGACGATGTCTTCTTTGATCAACCGGCCCTTCAGTTTCGCGACAAGCGGCTTGAATCGCTTGTTGTAGTCGTTGACCCCAGCTCCAGTGCATTGGCACTTCTTCAGGTCCTTTCTGGCCTTGTGTCTGGCCAGTGTGTCTGAAGAGTGCTCGATGAGGGCAGCCTTCAACGACTTCCAGTTCTAGAATGGTCCGTTCTCGACCTCATAGAGGTTAAACCATTCCTTCAGGTCCTGGAACATTCTGTTCTTTGCCACTAGTACCTTATCCAGGTTTAACACTTTCTTAAGTTTGTAGAAGTCTTCTACATTTTTCAACCACCTGGTCAGCTTAGCCCACACTCCAGAGAACAGAGCAAGGGCCTTGCATAGCTTCATGTAGTGCGACGAGGACGCAGTTATACTTTGGGCTGGCGCAATGACAGGTGATGTCACCATTGCCTAGACAGATTTCTGAGGGGCTTGAGAAATAAGTAATTGCAGAGTTTCTCCATGCAGGTTTTACGTTGCCTGCATAGAGTCAATCCGCTGAGATAGTCCTTCAATAGCCCTGACGATCTGCAGAATCCTCAAAGCTGGTACATCCTCTGTTACACCTTCTATTGACGTATGGAGTCAACAGTTGGTAGACTGAACCAGTCTGAGTACACTGAATTCAACAAGAGCGCTCTCCGTTAACTGAGGGTGGAACGAGGCTCTGAACTACCAGATGTAAGCTGTTTTACGGGAGTCTTAGTAATATTAGATACAGTTGGTTAAAGTCTAACAGATATCGGTTAGTTTGGTCTAGCAGTTAATGTCAATCTCGAGCATTCTTAGTGATGACGTCAAGCAGACACATCAAGCATGCACTTCACTAAAATCACTTAATAAAAGCATGCCCGACTTCATGATGCGCGGCCTCATGATACACCCATACACGCTATGTGGCCCGGGTCCCCGTCTGGCCTACACCTGCCTGATGCTTGCCAGCCCTTTATTACTCACTGACAGTCTTCTTATTAGGCAGAATGCCCTTCACATAAGCCATTACAATAGGTGCTCATTTCTTATCCCTGACCCCAGTCATACCTCGACCAACCTCGACCTGTTTTGACATGCTTTTGTCCCCGTTCATCTTTTTTATGATTGTATGTATGCACCTTCCTATTCAAAAAAAAGGTTTATTTGAGACGGTAACAACTAGTTTAAACTAGTTATACTATCACTAGTATATATATTATCGACTTTGATATACAAACGGTGTAAACTCCACAGTCTTTAATATGTTTTTTTACGTTTTCTACTGGCTTACTCATTTCATGTAGTCATTGATAAATAACTTAATAAGACTCTGTATAAAGACACACTAGCTACCAATAAATGAACTTAAATAAATTCATATTACTCGATAATTTTTAGAGCTATTGTACTAGTTATTAATTGGTAGTAATTGCAACAATCATTGAATTACATTACCCACATGATTCAAATTCGTGGAGAAGATGGGAGAGAGCTATTGCCTCTCTGTATCCACGCAAATGTACCGTTTTCCGTTGCCTTGTCAAGCAATACATCAAAAGCTTGCGACATTGAGGAGTCAAAGAATCGCCTAAACGCTTCTGCACAGAACCGTGAATGAGGGGCGCCAGAGGAAATCGTTACCAAAAAATGAGGGATTCAAGTGGATTCAATTCAGCAGTAAATTAAGTCGAAGGGAACAAAGCATGAAAGATCCCGAAATTTGAATTGTCCGAAGGTTCGTCAATCTATACAATACAAATCCGCTCAGACAAAAGACATTCTTGGGATAGACAAAACGAATGGGCATCATGCCTGCCTCCGGCGTTGTCCGCCTCTCTCTCTCTCTCTCTCTCTCTCTCTCTGACCTGTTCCTACAAACTGTTTTGAATAGTGGTCCTGCCTGACGAGCACCGGCCAGTGGTCGACTACAGCCTTACATCTCCTCAAAGAAGAAGAGCCCTCCCGAAAGTAGCAGTAGTACGGAGAAAGATCGACCAACGTAACGAGGTCAGGGTGCGCAGCCGCAACTCCAGCCCGTAAGGGCAGCTGAGGAGGGTCCCAATCGTAATCGCACTTCGTGGCATGATTTCTGTTTGTTGAGTAACATTTCTGCATGCACACACATGAAGGAAGAAAGGAAGCAAGGTTCCCTGAGTGAAAGTCAGTGAGTTAGTGAAAGAAAGGAGCAGGTGGTCATCAAAGCAAAATTAACGAATCTGAATGCCCTCAAACGCCGCCTCCTTCCTCCGCCCACACGAAGTAACCCCCTATAGACCTCCCTTCAATTCCAACGTCGTACTTTCTTGTATTCATTCTACTGCATTCCGCTTCCTTCTTCCCCCCTCTCAACCAACCGGGCTATCTGGCTGCTTGCCTATCTGCTTCCTTCCATTCCTTCCGCTCCTTCTGCCTGTCTCCTTGCCTCCCTCTCTCCCTGTCTTCCTGCCTTCCAGGCATGCTTGCCTCTCTGCCTTTCCGTCTCCTTGCCTTCCTCCTTGCTACCCTGCGCGCCTCCCTACGCCCCTCTTTCCCTGTCTCCATGCTTTCCTGCCTGCCTTTTCATGGAAAGATAGGAAGGAAAAATGTCTGCGTCTCCGGGGAGGTACCCTTTTTCTCTTGGACTTGCTTTCCGTGCCAGTCGCCCAGTCTGTTTGTCTTTCAGTGCACGCTATACATGCATACATACATACATGCATACAGACATGCAAACATACATACATACGTACATACATACATGCATAAATACACACACACACATACATGCATGGGGGGGGATCGAGGGACAGAATCACAGACAAGCAAGCACACAGCAACAGGCGAGCAGTCTTAGATGCCCTGCAGGACCAACGACAAAAACAAAAGAGAGAGTCGTCTGCACAACTCGCAACACGGAGAGAAGGAAGAGCTCTCAGCTAGCGGTGAGGTGCGGTTGGGGGGAGAGATGGCCAGATTGAATTGGAAAGGAAATAAGCAAACAAACAAACTAGACGTATAGCATGCCTAGCTGCACTGGCTCTCTCTCTCTCTCTCTCTCTCTCTATATATATATATATATATATATATACATACAAAGAGAGAGAGAGATACAGAGACCCCAGAAAGACCCCATGCGACCATCTGATGCAAAGGTGAGCTGCCTGCCTGACATGAAGACCGACCGACCGACCCACCTGCAGGTTTTGTGGCGCGTGGGGGTTGTCAGCAATGATCATCACTGGAACTTTGGACGCCACCGTCTGAGACAGAGTCCTCACCCACCCCTTGTCGGACTCAGCGATTATAGATTCTGCGCTGCTAAGCCGCTCACCGGCAAACCCGCCACCTGGACCAATTCGTGCAACAGTGGGGGTTTCCGGAAAGAGCCCTGACGACAGAAGCACAATCATCCTACCCGACATGCCTCCGAGTGAAATGGCGTCGATTGCAAATTTCAGCCAATTTTTCTGAAAACTTTCGCACCCTTTGAAAGGGTCCCAGCCCTTGCCGCGCCCTCGGCACTGTCTCAGTGTTGCCGTGTCCTCTGCAGGACATCCGGAGTGCACGGAGTATCGCAGTTTGAGTGAGCGGGACTGCGCCCAGAGGAAGACCCTGCCGAGCAAATGGTAGAGGTGGGAATCTCCAAATGCGACAAGTATTGGTCCTTCTTCTTCCATCAGCGCCTTTGGAGAGAGGGGCCGGCAGTTCTTTGCTGGTGTCAGGCTCTCAAAGGCGCAGAAGGACAAACTCTCCACGGGTGCGCAGCCACTTTGATCGCACGGTAGTTTTTTCGCGCACCAATTGTCGCGATTCGGTGCGTAGGTAAGCGGGTTGTACTGGGGATTAATCACCTCAGAGCTCTTTGGGTTTTGGTTTGGCCGACTTTTGTGCACTTGGATCACCCCCGACGTGACCCCTGTCGACCCACTCAGAGCTCCCGAATCCGCTCTGTCTGTCGCTGAAGAGGCCTCCTTGGCTTGATCAGCACTCGTTTCCGTCAGGGTGCCGTTCACCGACAGCGCTCCCCCATCTGCTCCAACAGCCGGTGAAGCGGCTTCGTTCGCTTGAAAAGTAACCCCGTCTATCAGCTGCCCCCCCTCCTCCAACGGCTCAGAAGGGGCGATTGCAGTGAAAGAATCGCTCTGCAGGCACCGAGCAATTCAATTTTCCTTGCACCTCTCTCTCTCTCTCTCTCTCTCTCTGTGTGTGTGTGTGTGTGTGTGTGTGTGTACGTATTTGCCTGCCTGTCTGTCTGTCTGTCTGCCTGCCTGCCTGCCTGCCTGTCTGTCTGTCTGTCCGTTTGTCTGTTTTTTTTTCTTTTTGCAGGCAGGAAGGGCTTTGAATCCGATGGGAGGGAGAGGCCGGTTCGGGAAGCAGAAACGTGCAGCCAATTGACTGAAACGGTGATACTTGACTGGTACGGCATTTTTCAGACTGTTCGTGAGAGGAGACCACAATTTGCCTGCAGAGAGAGAAGATCGAGAGAGAAGCACAGCTCACTTACTGCAGGAAGATCCACCCGAGAGGAATAGCTGCACAGAGCCAGATTCATCCCAACGACAAGGACGACGGACAGCAGTGCGAGGAGGGCAACCCGCCCTGGTGAGCGACTTTTCTTTGCCAACTTGCGAATGGGTGTCTCCAACAGTCGAAAAGAGACCCAGCTTGGAACAAAGGCCGCGAGACACACGACCACTTTCAGGAGTGGACTGGCGGTTACTTGCCTGAAAGTGAAGACGAGCAACGGCCAGTGCCACAAATACACGCTGTATGAGACCTTGCCGACAAAAAGGAGCAGGGGATTACACAGCCCTGCCCTCAAGCAATTCGCTACCCGAGCGAAAAAGACCGTCCACTGGCATCCCTTATCGCCTGAATCCCTCTCGGCCGTCCCCCCGTCTCCCACATCCTCCTGAGATACTGTCTCGTATCTGTGTCCCTCGTTTTCGTTCGGTGTCTCAAAGCCGAAGATGAACAAGGTGGTCACAAGGGTCGGCAGTAGCGCCGCCCACCCAGGCCAGGGAGTCGTCTCGTCAACCACCATGAGGGTCACCCCGAACAGGACGAGCGCCGCGACTTGCAGCGGCAACTGCAGCGACGGGGGCGTGCTGACTGTGGAGGAGAGGACGGCACAGAGACCCCCGACAACGAATTGCCAAGCTCGAGTGAACGGGGAGTAGAACGCCCATGAGGGCGCCATTCCTGTCAGGGCGACAGAAAGAGAGAATGACAAGACCAGAACTACAACACAGCCTGCGGTCACAAAAGACAGGCTACCAGAGCACAGGGAAAGCATACAAGGCCAGACGAAGTAGAACTGCTCCTCCACGTTCAGGGACCAGAAGTGAAGAAATGGGATGTCCAGAACGTCTTCCTCCTGAAGATAGTTCAAGCTCGTCATAGCGAGGAAAAAATTCAGGCCGAATCCACAGGCTAGTGCCGCAGTCTTCGAGTCATGATACTGCTGGAAACGGTCCGAAAACGCAAAAGAGTACAAAAGGAACGACATGAACAACAAGTGAGATGCCGGGAAAAGTCGACCCGAACGTGCGGCGTAAAAACGCAAAAGCGAGATACGGGAGTGCGACTTGCTTTCATGGAGAAGATTTCGGGTGATGACGAAACCTGAGATGACAAAGAAGATGTCAACACCCAGGAAACCACTTCCGAGAACATCACTGTGATACAACAAAACCAGCAGAAGAGCAATAGCACGGACGGCTTCCACGTCCGTCCGAAAAGGGAGGCTTTCGGAGGTCTGAGGTGGTGGCATGGCAACAGGTCAATTCAATTCAGTTGGGTGTGTAACAGTCTCAGGTCCCTCGCTCGACTTGACAGCCTTAATTGTTGTCAATCATTGTGATCGATAATCCATGTATATAGTCGGCTGCCATATCTCTGTGAATTAAGAGAAGCATCGAATTAATTGAAGAGATCGAAGCTATATATAGTTGCATTCATGCGCATGCATACTAGCTGTACTAATTAAGATCGCGATATGTTGCATGTACTCTTAGCATTTTTTTTCAATTCTCAACTTTGCGCGCGCTTTGCGCGCATGCATGTGCATGACTGATTCAATTTGTCACGCGCGTACAGCACGAAAATCATCGAAAATCGGACCATGAAAAGCATTGAAAAGCCGCGGCGTGAAAATGCGAGATGCCACTGTCACACATCTGTCACACAATGTGTACAGTGTGACTGTCACACAACGTCAGTCTGACAAGACACAACATGGACACGACAGACCATGACAGGACCGCTTCATGCATCGTCAAAGAGACACGAAAGTATGTATTACTACATAAATTCACCATGTTGCTTCAGCATTATCACTGTTGCTGTCAGATTGCCACACATTGCCACCTGCTCCATGGCATCAGCTGAGCGATCCGTCCCGTTCTCTGGAAATTGTTTTTCCGGCCAAACAGTGCACCATTGGATGACGGCAGTGCAGTCGTGCAGGCTTGTATTTTAATAGTCCTTTTGCCTGCCTTGCCAGCAGTGCTTCTCCTGCTGCTGGTTGAACACGCCTTACCGGTGCTGCCCTGGCAGTTCTTTGTTTTTTCTCCTTCTTGACTCTTTGTCGTTCTGCTGGAGGTCGACCTGTCCGTCTCCCTTTCTCTCCTCGCACTAACCCAAGTATCTTTCCCTCAGGACGCGTGCTTGTCCCCCTCCAATGCCAATGCGGGTCGAGGATAAAACGTGTACCCTGGGTACCGAGAAAAATGGGAGTGGGGAGAGGGAGGGAAAAGACGGGAGGGGGAGTACGGCAGGAAACCAAACCTCAACCCGGACGCACGAGAAAGAAAACGAAAACCAGAGTCATCATGAGAACAGAAAGGGAGAACAGAAAAAAGCGGTTCCCGCTAGCCTCTCGTCTTCCCAAGCCTCTTCCTTCGAGGACTTCCTTCGTTATCGGGAGGATGTCCCGAAAGGCGGATTGCGTGCAATGAGGGGGACAGCCAGGGAACAAGATGCCCTCCAGGAGGGTGAACATACACTCAGGGTCACGAAGCTTTTTTTTGAGGGGAGAGTGGAGGCCATAGCGCAGAGGTTGGAACAGGCCAGGCAGAGAGAGAAAAGGGGAAGCCCCACAGGCAGCAGCCCGGAGGAAGATCAAAGCTCCGAGCCTGTCTGGAGTATACAGAGTGAAAAAGGAGACGGGGAGGAGGGCGAGAAGGACTGCCCCTTAAAGGTGTGGGCGGATTACATCAGGTGGCAAAAGAATGCCTATCCTCTTGATCAGTTGGAGTGCGACAGGCTAATTGACAGGGCCATACGTCAATTCATGCACCAGACTGCCTTCACGGACCACGACCTCTATTTCCAGATCTGGCTTTGGAAGGTGAAAAGAACGGACGGGCAAGAACGGCAGATTGAACTGTACGAACGAATGTGGCGGCACGGGATCGGGGTGGGAAGACGAAAGTTTTGGGAAGGGTGGACCCTCACTCTGGAGATTTCTCAGCGGCATCATGATTGTCTCGAAGTGTACAATCTCGGTCAGTCGGTCGGTCGTTGGATTGTTTTTTTTTGTTTTTGTTTTTCAGAAATGGGTAGGAAATGTATTAATACATGAATTAGTGTGTCGTGTTTTTTTCCCACAGCACTCCTCTTTCAGGCCTGCACAGGATCTCACCTATTCATCTTTTCTCTCTCTCTCTGCCTGTGCGGACTTAACTTCATTTCAGCCACTTGAGTCTCTCTCTTTTTGAGGTCTCACAAGGTGAAGTCCCTCCCGAGCCAGACGGCAGGATCCTTCCTTTGTCTGTTTGTTCCTTTTGCTGCATGGGATTTGTCTTTCCGTCTTTCTTCATTTCGGCTTGACTTCGATTTGATTTGATGAGAGAGAGAGAGAGAGACAGACAGACAGACAGACAGACAGACAGAGACAGAGACAGAGACAGAGACAGAGAATAGTGGAAAAGGCAAGGCGAGACGAGGGGGGCAGGGGACAGGGCAGCTACGAGAGGAGAGGATGCTGAAAAAAAAAGAAAGACATTCCCCCCCCCTGATTCATCCAAGCAAGGGATTTAGTTAGGGAGATGGGCGGGAGGGAGGGAGGGAGGAGAAAAATGTAAGGGGGGGCCGCTGTTTGTGTTTCTCTGCATGGGCGAACGGACCAGTGAGAAGAAAAAAAATATATGCCGCCTGCGTGCTTGCTTGCCCCTGCATTCCCTCAGGATTACTCTCCCTGGAGTCTCGTGGTGCCTCGAGAGAGCGGGCAGAGTTGGAGAGTGCGCAGTCGAATTTTCTCTGCAGGATGGACGACAGACGCAGGAGGGGAGGAGGGAACCGGATGCCGTCTCGTCCCCCTCAAGGTATGTATTCATACAAACGAGGAAAGGACCCTTTCTTTGCTCTTCTTTTCTTTTCTTGTTTTTTTTGCTCGTCTTCGATACATACATCTTCCCATGTATAGACAGGCTCATTGGCTATTTGTGTACATTCACACTCACATGCATGGACGTATCGTTCGTTGCGTCGAAAGATCCATTGACTGTCTTCAGCTCACTTCGATTTCCTTTGCTGTCGGGGGCCCAACATTATCGTTTATCGAATCCGCCCCCCCACCCCCCCACCCCCCACACACAGGGTGACAGAGAAAAAGATGTATGTCGACCATCGGAAGACACCACTGACCCCCCAACGCACCTTCCTTCCTTCCTCTCCTTCCTCACGTTTTCAACCCTCACTTCTTTCTCCTGCCTTTTTTTGCCCCCCACCCACCAACCCCGCAACTGCGCGCCCAATCACAAAAGCGATCGAGGTACGCGTCCACCCATCCGGGCATCTTCATTGTTTTTGGTCCTGCTGGACGGACCGCAATGTGTTTGTCTGAGGAGAATGCCATGAACAGAACACTTATCAACTCTGTAAGTCTATCCAATATCCCGCTCTTTGCCTGTGTTTTTCTTTCTCTCCCTTCTGCCTGCAGAGTCCTACCGCACCAGGCTGGAGCTTCTGAGGACCCCCGCATGCACCCCCCCGCAGGACCACCCGGGAGCCAGGCAGCAGTCACCATGTGAGGAGGGGGGGGAGAGAGAGAGACCAGAAGAGGCCGGCGGACGGGAGGCGAAGGGGAAGAAAGGGAAACAGAGAGATTTCGGCACAGGGGTGGTACTGCTCCCGCCATCACTGAAACGAGAGGAGGAGGAAGAAAACAAACTGCACGGCCTCACCTCACAGGGCGGAAATGATGAGGAGTCTGTTGGTGCTGCAGGGCCAGCAGAAGTCATCATACAGCAGCCTGACCGGAGGCTGGAGGTTCACCTTGTGGCCCGTTTTGCTTGTGGTGAGGACCCTTCCGTTTCTTTTGAGGAGAGGCGGGAGAGATGGCTGTTCTTGAAGACAGAAAGAGGAAATTCCACCCACACCCGAAGGGTCGAATCGAGACAGACAGAGGAGGACTTCGTCGTCATGGGGGGGCAGATGAACGACAGTTCTTCCTCCAACAGAAACAGAAGCAGAAGCAGCAAACCCCCCTTTCCTCTTCATTCTACAAATACAGAGGCAGATCAGGATCAGGGTCAGCACGATGATCACAAAGAAGTTGTTTTGTCTCTTTTCTGCCGAGGAGAGAAAGAGAAAGACGGAGGTCCTGGAGGGAGGGACGCAGGAGACGGAGACAGAGAGAGTATGGAGAAATGGACTACTGAGCGTAGGGGGGGGAGAGTGGACAGTGGAACAAAAGATCAACAGCAGGGAGACCCCCCAGAATCAGAAGGGTTGAGCATACCGTCTTCCGCCTCCTCCTCGGGCCCCCATCCCCTTCGGTCGATTCTTCTTCGCACAGCTCGGCAGGCTGCCTCTGCCTCTTGTCCTTCTGTCTCGTCCCTCACACCGCCGTCAGTGTCAGACACCAAAAATTTCTCTGTCTTCAGAGACGACGACTGCCTCACTCAATCTCTACACAAAATTAACGGCGACGATGCCCCCCCCCCTCCCGGCGCTTCCCTTTCTTCTTTGGATTGCCCTGCCGGTCTTCAAGAAAAGGACACCCGAGTTGCGTCATCTTCTTCTTCTAGAGAAGTACCGTCTCTCCTCCCCGGCAGCAAATATTCTCATCCCTCGAAAAAGAACCCCAAAAACCCTTTAGGCACACACCCCCCCCCCAGGTTCCTATCCCTCTCCTTCCCCTCCCCCCTCCTCAGAGCATTCCTTCTCCGTCTTTCTCGACGACCCTACTTCCTCCACGGCAGCCGCCCCTTTCTCTCTCTCATTCGCACACTCTCTTCTCAACAAACAGACAGTGAAGGAAAAGGAGGACATCGACTCTCCGCTCTCACTCGCCAGATCATCTCAAGAGAGAGGCCTGAAGCAAGCGCAGAAGCAAAGAAAAGGAGAAGATGAAAAGACCGATCGTCCACAGATGGGACGGGAGAGATCTTCCCCCCGTTTCTCCGCCCCCGTGGCCTCTTTCGGTTCTCAGGGCAGCAATCGACCCCCCGTTCTTCCGTCTGGTTCTCGACCCCTTTCGAGTGTTCACTCTCTGCCCTCTTCAGGGAAGGGTAGCACGTGTACCGTCAGACCACTCGCTGCTCCCCCCTCTCGCCCTTCCAATCACAACTTTGAAGAGAGACCCCAATCTCTCTCTTCATCACACACCCAGAAAGCAGGCTTTGGGAGAGAAAGGGGGGAAGAAAGAGGGGAAGAGCGGAGAGACGCCAACTCTCATACCGCCAGAGGAGGTGCCTCGAGGGAGATGGGCATCCATCCTGTGGGTGCCCTCAACGAGACGTCAAAGGCGAAGGAGCGTTTTCATCTTCAAGCTCCCTCTCAGTCTGTTGACCTTCCCCCTTCCTTCAACGCCTCTTCATCGCCTTCTTCGCCTTCCTCTTTCTCTTCAAAGAACCTGCCAGAGGCGGGGTTGGGAAAGGGGGAAAAAGGAAAGGACTCGTCGACTCAAGCGAGGGACCATCACCAGCAGAGTGCACGCAACAACAACTGCAACTTTGACAGGAGGCAAGCAGGAGGGAACCTTGAAAGGATCGGAATGTTCATAGGTCCGTTCGTTCGTTCGTTTGTTTGTTGGATTTTCCTTCTGTGTGGTCTGACTCTCTCAATCATTGCTTCTCTGCAGAGCAAGGAACAGTCATTGAAGGCTTTGCTTCCGCTTTTCGTCCACTCCTTCCCAGCTTTGTGACTCTAACATACTCAGGAGGCGCGCAGAAAAAGGAGGCGCCCTCCTATTGTTTTTTCTTGATTGACCCTTTCCTCTCTTCTCTATCGATCGTCGAGAAATCACAGAATCTTGTGCAAGGGGCAGCGGCCCTCCTGCAAGGTGCGCAGGAAGGAAGGAAGGAAGGAATAGGTCCTTTTTTGCATGTGGCCGGCAGGCAACCTTGGTGCATGCATGGACGCGGGGCCCCCCTGTATGTCGTCTTTCGGTTCTCTCTGACACCCATGCAGCCGCGAGGGGGGAGCGTTTGCGGAAAGAGAGAGAAAGGAAGGCAAACACAATGAGAGAGAAAGGGAAGGGAAGTCAAGGGAAGAGGGACAGAACGTCCGGTCGTTCGTTCATGTGCACGGATCGAGGGAGGATGAATGAGTGCAAAAACCATATGGCACAAGGATGCACGCAACTTGCATGTATGGATGCCGTTTTGTCTGTCTCTCTGCCTGTCTCTCTGTCTGTCGTATTGTCTGTCTGTCTCTCTGTCTCTCTGTCTCTCTGTCTGTCCGCCTGCCTGCCTGCCTGCCTGCCTGCCTGTCTGTCTGTCTGTCTCTTTTGATCGTCGCTCTGCCTGCTTGCCTGCCTGCCTGCCTGCTTGCCTGCCTGCCTGCCTGCAGGCGAGAGGCCCGTAGGAGATCGAGCAGTTCTGGGGACAGGGAGAGACCGCAGAGATTCAGCAAGAGGAGGCTCCTCTTCCTCTGCTGTTTCTCCTCTGATCTCTCTGCTGAGCCGGAGGAGGCGAGGACGAGCGGGGCGGCAGGACGACAAGGGAAGAGATTCTTCTTCGGGACATGGGGGGGCAGAGGAGGAGAGCGACGAGGGAGTGGAAGAGGAGGACGGGGGGGATGAAAACTTCCACATTGCTGTAAGTAGGTGGGTTGGTTCGTTGGTTCTTCCTTCCTTCACGATGCGTTGGCTTTTTTTGGCTGGCTGGTTTTTCTCCATTTTCGCGTTCTGCAAAAAGACGGATTGACAGAAGGCCAAATTGTGAAAGGTAATCACGCACACACACCACACACACCACACACACACACACACACACACACACGTGTATGCATGCATACATGTTTGCGTAGTGACAAAGAGAAGAGGAGAGGCGCGAGGGACGGTGCCCCCATGTCGGGAAGGATTGATGGATGGATGCGCAGTCGGGAATTCAAAACAGGAACAGAGGGAGGAGAGGATCCTTCAGTCTGTCAGGCACGCGAGAGAAAATTAAGGAAGAAAGGTGTAGGCATGTAGGCATGCCTGCATGATCATCGAGAGATAAAGGAATGATGAATTGAGATGTGGATGCATGCAGGAGGACGGTCCACAGAGGGGGTCCAGAGGCGTCTCGGGACAGGGGGGCAGCAGAGACAGCACAGGCAGCAGCAGAAACAGAGACGGAGACGGAGAAAGACGATCGGCCCTTTCTGAACTAGAACTGGCCCTCCCGCCGTCTCCCGCCGCGGCATCGCCTCTTGCTGCTGCTTCCCCTCGGTCGTCTCTTTCTCGTTCCTCCTTCCACAGAATTCATCGACGCCCTTCTCTTGCCTCCACGAACAGATCGTCCATTCCACCAGGCAGCAACGGTAAGCAGCAGGCAGGCAGGCAGAGTGCACGTTTTTCTGGATCGGTGCATGAAAAGGGTCAACAGGAGAAACAATAATGGATCGACACATTTTCTCTCTCTGACGCAATCCTTTTCTTCATTTTCCGCGCTGCCGCATGCTCTGATGACTTTTTCGTCTCGGATCGATAAGCTAAATGTTCGACTAACTGCATGGGAGTCAGTGGGTGTCTGCATACATGCTATGGATATACTATGGAATACAATGCTATGCAGGGCCCCCTTCGGCTGTCTCTTCGCGCCACTCTGTGGGAGGGGGAGGGGGACGGCGAAGGGGAAGGGGCGGGGCGGGGGAGTCCCGAGATTTGCAGGAGGTAGAGGACGTGTATGGTGGTGGGGGTGAGAATGGCCTCGAGGCGGAGCGAAGGGAAACTCCTGAACAAACGCCGTCCCGTGGTCTGTCTGTCTGTCTGTCTGTCTGTCTATCTATCTGTCTGTCTGTCTGTCTGTCTGTGTGTCATTCTGTCTGTCTTGATACTGGAAATCTGGAGACATACAGCAAGCTTGTTCTCTTCCCTGATGCTTTTGACACCCTCAAGCTGTCTGCTTAAGCGCACAGACTTCCGTTCTGATGCTTTTTCAGCCTCTCGTTTTCTCTCGTTCTTATCCTTTTTCAGCCTCTCATTTTCTCTCGTTCTTATCCTTTTTCAGCCTCTCCTTTTCTCTTCAAGTCTTGTCCTCAACCTTTGCATGACTGCTGTCTTCCTTTCTTCCCTGCTTGCTTCCTTTGTTGTTGTGCAGGTCTGCAGATCGCCCTAGAGGCTGCAGTGATCTCGAACGAGGGTGGGCGGTTCGACTTCGACGTCTTCAGAGATGAACCCACGCTCCCAGTCGCACTCACGGCAGCACATCGGAGCGGGCGTGGGGGGGCGCCTGCAGGAGGGGGCCGAGACGCCGACCCTGAGGGAAGAGGGGGGCTCGACCAGGGCAGCAGGGAGAGGGAGACGGTGCAGGCAGGTGGCCTAGAAAGAGGCAGCAGCAGCAGCATGACGAGGACAACGGAGGGGCCTTCATACAGTGATCAAAAAGGAGGTGGGAGAGACTCTGCGGTGAGAGGTTCCGACAGGACTGTGGCGGGTCCATCCGGCAGGGGGGTCTGTGTGAGAGATGGAAAGAAGGAGACAAAAACAGAAGAAGCAGGAGCAGATGACACCCCGTCTGACTGCATGGGGAACTCGGACTTGAGAGCTCTTTCCAAATGGTCAAACGACGGGAAGGCCAAGCAAGGGTCTCTTTCTTCGGGCTCTGTTGTTCGCTTGTCCGTTGTGCCTTCTCGCTCTCCTGACGTCATGAGTGAGAGGAAGGGAAGAAAATGCATAGGTCCAGACAGAGACAGAGACAGGGACAGAGACAGACGGAAGTGCTGGGTTCAGGAAAGGGAGAGAGATGGAGAGGCGGATCCTGAACAGGAGCAGGAGAGACACGGAGAAGAGGCGCAGCAGGTTGAGGCAGACTTGAGCTTTGATGTCTTTGTGGATGAACAGACGAGCTGCGGGCTTCAAAATTCTTTTGCAGGCCGCAAGAGTGAAGGGGGGGGGGAGATGAAGACCTCTGATGGCGTGCTTCGCTCTTCCTTCCATCACGTCAGTCCGACGGTCCAGTACTTCTCCAAAAAGAAATGCACATGCACCAAAGAAATGACACATCTTAGCGTGGAACGGAAAGGAAAGAATGAATGAATGAATGAATGACTGTTCAGTCAGCGCGGTTTGAGATCCACGTCGGTTCGTGTGTTGCTCGCGTGTGTCTGCCCTCTGCCGCGTTGTCCAATTGTGCGCGCTTCTTCTTCTTCTTCTGCTTCTTCCGCTTCTTCTTTGTCTGCTTCTTCTTCTGCTTCTTCTTCTGCTTCTCCTTCCGCTTCTTCTTCCGCTTCTTCTTCTTCTTCTTCTTCTTCTTCTTCTTCTTCGTCTTCCTCTTCCTCTTCTTCTTCTTCTTCTTCTTCTGCTTCTTCTTCTTCTTCTTGTTCTTCTTCTTCTTCTTCATTCTAGGCTTCTCCTCCATGTTTTCTTTCTTTCGCTTTGCGGACAGCAACTTGGTCGCATGCGTGTACTCTGTCTGCTGAGCATTCTTTGTTTGTTGATTGATCCAATCGATGGGTGTGCATGTGTCTCTGGTTGGATTGCTGCTAAAATCGTTGCAGGAGCAGAGAGATCTTGAAGGGGATGGGGGAGAGTCGTCTGAGATGGCAGAGGAAAACGACGACAGTCAGGAGAAGAATGGGGTGAGTGCCTTGCCACCCCTGAAGCGACCGGACGACGACCGAGAAGGGGAGGATCCCGAAATGTGTGCCTCCGAGGGAGTGGACACACATCGAGCAGAAGAAGAAAAGGGTTCCTCCTCAAGCTCCGCTTCCTCTTTTGGTGGACAACCGGACTCTTCTTCTTCTTCTCTTTCAGCAGCTTCCTCTGGGTGGATGAGGACCCCCTATCTGGTGCTGGTCCCTTCCTCGTCGTCTTCTTCTTCTTCTTCCTCTCGTCTGAGACAACCTCTTGAGACGCCCTCAGAGACAAACAGTCGGAGAGGGCCAGCAGAAGGTCGGTGAAGGCATTTGTTTTTTGTCATGTTGTGCCGTCCATGTTGACTCTCTTGTCTTCGATCAGCATGGGCAGAGGCGGTCTTTTCTCGTTCTGATCCCTCCTTCTTTCCTTTCCTCCGTCCTTCCTTTTCTTTTCTGTTCGTTCCTCTGTGGAGTCCTCTGGGTCTCCCTTCCCTTCTCTCTCTCTCTCTCTCTCTCTCTCTCTGTGCGTGTTTGTGTGTGTGTGTGCGTGTGCGTGTGTGGGTGGCATCTTTCGCTCTTTGCCCCTCAATTTTTCTGTTTTTGCATGTGACTGACTCCACTTAATTCGGTGCGACACCTCATGCATGCATGCAGGAGGACTCAGGAGGAAAGGGAAGCTGGGGCCTTTCTGCTTCCTTCCTTCCTGCCGGTGGCCATGCATGGATGCATGTACATATACGTGCAACAAGTGCATTCACTACATGTGGATGCATAGGTCTTGTGGGTAAAAGGAGCGATATTGTTGTGCATGCACATGTTTTGATTCACTGCAGCAGAAATAGGACGAGCAAGAGGGGGAGCGAAAGAAAAGAAGGGCGGCAAAGGAACGAAAGGCATTTGGAGAGTCCAGCTGATGCCGTCGCAGCACCCACACCCCCTCCCACCTGCCCACCGTCCGCCAAGGCCGGGTCTTCCTCCTCCGTCGTTCTGCAAATCAGAGGGGGGGGGCTCGGCTGCTGCTGCTGCGTCCTCGTCGTCTGCGGGGCCTGTGGTGGCACAGCAGGAACAGCCCTCATGGACCGTTCGGTGAGTTTGCGGGCGGGTCTTTTATGTGTTTCTGCGTGTCTCTCCCTTTCTGTGTCATTCTGTGTGCGTGTCTGTGGCGTGAATCAGTGAAAGGAAATGAATAAAAGAGAATAATGTGTTGTCTGCTTGTCTGACTGCATATCTGTGTTGTTCTTTTAAGTATATTCCAGGAGGCCCCTCTCTTTCGCTGCGCGCGGTGTGTCCCTTCTCCAGTACATTCATGTCCGTAGCAGGAAGGCAGAAAACGCATAAAACCCCCCCCGTCCGTCTGTCTTTCTGTCTGTCTCTCTCTCTCTGCGTGGGTGCCTGCCTGCAAGCCCGCATGATGGATGCAGCCTGGTGGACCCCTTCTGCAAGCAGAGCCGTCGTTTTCGAGAGAGGTTGATGTACTGGCACCTCACTCGGAGAGGCACCCTGGCAGCAGCAGCAGCAGAAGGGAGGGAGAGGGAGGAGCGGAGAGGAGGTGATGAAGCATGTATGGACACTGCAAAGCAAAAGGCAAGGGGAGCATCCTCTCGTTCTGCTTCTGCTGGAAACGGAAACCCGAGAAATGCAGATGTGGAGGAAGGGGCAGAGAAAAAGAAAGAGAACGGCACAGATGGGATGTCGAACAGGAAGAAGGGGGACTTTTCGTGGACCCTTCACGTCGAGAGGTCTGCTTAGACACTTGCTGGAAGTGTGTCTCTGTCTGTCTGTCTCTGTGTGTCTGTCCAGATTCGGACGACACGCAGACAGCATTGTGAAGTGTTTTGGTTCCTCTGTCTTCGATCCATTCCCTTGCCTTCCCTTGCCTTGGCTGGCCTCTTTCCGCGATTTCGTTCGTCTCTTCTCCTGTGCTCTCCTGCCCTGTGAGTGTGCTCTCCCTCTTTGTGCTTGCTGTGGGGGTCCTTTCCCATGGGAAGGTTCTTACTCTTGCTTTTTTTCTTCTGCTTGTTTCCATCCCTCCATGACGCGTGCAGGCTCTACCACAACGAAATTCCCCGTCCGAAGACTTTGCGGAAGTTCTCGTCGGTGCGGCTGGACGACGGGAGGGCCGTGTCGATCGGCAGACTGCTGGGGGAGGGAGCTTACGGTAGGTAGGGAGGGAGGGAGGGAGGGAGGGAGGTGAGGGAAGGTGTAAGTGAGAGGCTGGGACCTGGTTACATCGTCATGAAATGGGAGCACGCTATATGCACAGTTTTCTTTTATGCTTCCAGTCAGTGAACTGAATTAAAATCGGGTCGACTATCTGTGGGAATAAATGAGAGACAGGCAGGCAGGAGTAGTTTCTGTCGTCTCTGTTCCTTTCTCTGTTGATTTTTCTTTCTCTGTCTCCCCCCCCCTCCCCTTTAATTCCCCTTCCTCTCATTTTCGTCGCCTCTCTGCATGTCTTTCTTTCTCTCCTTTCCGGGCACTCTGCATGCATTTACTTATTTATTCTGTATGTAAGAATTCCGTATGAAAATAAATGCTGTTGTCTCCTTCCTTGCAGGGAGAGTCTTCTCGGGCACTCTGCATGCATTTACTTATTTATTCTGTATGTAAGAATTCCGTATGAAAATAAATGCTGTTGTCTCCTTCCTTGCAGGGAGAGTCTTCTCGGGCACTCTGCATGCATTTACTTATTTATTCTGTATGTAAGAATTCTGTATGAAAATAAATGCTGTTGTCTCCTTCCTTGCAGGGAGAGTCTTCTCGGGCACTCTGAGCTGCACGGGCGGAGGAGGACAACGAGCAGAGTGCAAGGGGATTGCGAAGGACGGTCGGTAGAGTCTGTGGGCTCTCTCTCAGGGGGGAAGGGAAAGGGCCTCCAAGGGGCAGGAGGGAGCACTGAGCCGATATACAGACAGATGAACGAGAAGAGAAGAGAAGGGAAGAGCATAGGGACAGACACAGGGACACAGATGGAAGAGAAGAAAGAACTGTGTGCCTTTTTTGTGAGCAAAATCGTTTCGCTCTTGTGCTCGATTGTTTTTCTATCTTTTTTTCATTTCTGATTTTCTCTTGCATGTCCCGAGATGGTGATGCATGCAGTGTGAGAGAGATCGATTGATCGGAGTGAGATAAAAGACACTGTCAGTCTGTGTGCGTGCGTGCCTGAGAGAATTAGATGCTCGCATGCAGGGCCAGTGGCGTTGAAGATTCAGGACGCGTCTGTCGGCACGTGCATTCGCGAGGCCTTTCTTTCTTCCGTTCTGAGAGAGAGGTGGAGCCAGGACGACAGCCGTCTCACAGGTAGGTGGGTAGGTGGGGGTGTTCGTTCTTTTTTTCGTGAAGGAAGTTCTGCTTGTGGGTGTGGTGGTGGGGTGCTTGACATCGATACATGGGGACAGCACCTTCGTTCGTTTTTCCTGCCCACCTTCTTGCTCTCTGTTGTGTATGTGCACACACATGATATTGAGATTGATGATTGCCGCGACTCAATTTTTATTACCTCGCAGGTCTTTCCGGCCCCCCACTCTGGTTGCTTCCCACGGAACTTCATCTGACAGTGGGGGAGGACGAAGCAAGTTCGCCTTCTCGTTCTGTCTGTCTGCCCGATGCAGTGGGGGGTGTACAGGAGGCAGCAGGAGGGGAAAGGGAAAGAAGACCCGGAACAAAAGGGGGTGTACAGCAGTTGGGGGAAAAGAGAGAGAAAGAAAAAGAGAAAGAGAAGGAGAGAGAGTGGGATGGTCTGGCGACTGCGCGGAGTTTGGAGGATCCATTTGGGTATGAGGAGGACAAAGTTGCGCGGGCGTTCCTTCTTCTTCCTCTGTGCTCTGTTCCCGTCTCTTTGAACGGACGGGGGGGGGGTAATGAAGAAGCAAAGGAAGAAGAGGAGAGAGGAGGTCTGCAGAAAGAGCGGCTGCAGGATGGAAAGGGGAGACGAAAGCATCAGCAAGGTCCTCCTCTTCCTAGACCTTTGCTCAGTGGGTCTGGAGGAGGAGGGGTTCCCCCGAGATTTCGGGCAGGCATCACTCTGAACGACGCTTTGCAGAAATGCTACATAGACAGGTTCGTTGGTCCTTCCTTCCTTCCATGCAGCTCCGTGGAAATAATTGAATGGTTCGGCTTTTGGCTGCTGATCGAGAAAGGAAGCAGATGGGTTCCTGAAAGTCTCTGCTTGCTGGTGTGTCTCTTTGTGAGGGTCGATATGTCTTTCCTTCTTTTTCTCTTTCGGTCTTCTTCCTTCCTTGGTTACTTTTCCTTCTTTCATTGCTTTTTCCCTGCACAAGGGAGAAAGAATAGACAGAGAGACAGAAGGAAGGAAGGCAAGAAGGGAGACCGAGGTGCCGAATTCCATCCAACAACTTGACGGTCTCTCTCTCTCTCTCTCGATGTGTTGTTCCATCCCCCCACAGGAAGGAGACAGTACCGGAGACCCTGGTACTCTTTTTTCTCTTCGAGATGACGTCTCTGCTGCTGCAGCTCCACTCGGTGAGTCGGGGGGCATCCCTCTGCATCCATTCATTTATTCGGCCTGACTGTTCTCTCAGACTGTCTTTCTCTCTTCTCTCTTTGGTTGTTTGTTTGTTTCTGTGTGTGTGGGCTTTCTGGGAACTTATCCTCGAATTGTCTCTCTAAAGAAGAAGAAGAAGAAGAAGAAGAAAAGAAGAAGAAAGAGGGAGAGACAAAGAGTCGTCACTCTGTCTGTGAGCCCTAGGCAGGGAGTTGTACAAAAGAGGCGCGGGGTGGGTGGATGGGTAGATGGGTGGGTAGGGATGTCTGTGTGGGTGTCTGACGGACTGCCCTGGAACTTCATAATTCTGCCCAGGTCTTTGCTTCAATCCTGCAGGGAGGCATGCAGTCAGGGTGGCTATCCATCGTTGCGATTCATTCATTCATTCCTTTTTCCTCCCCTCCCCTCCAAAAGGACAGAGAGAGAAGAAGATATTGATAGGAATTATGGATTTTGCTTCCCTGTCTGTCTGTCTGTCTGTCTGTCTGCATCTATCCGTTCTGACTTCCTTGTTTCTCTCCTCACACATTTTTCCTTTCCTCCTGTCTGCGTGGGTCACCCGTCGTCTTCTCCGCTTTGGCCTACCGTCAGTTTTTTTTTTCCTGAGTCGCTTTCCCCCCTCTTGGATTCACAATTGAGGTTCTTTCTGTAACATCGATCAAAAAGGGGATAATCAGCTGTGACATCAATCAGAATGGAAGGACCTTGGGTGAAAGTGGGGAAGTAAAAGAAGGGACGAACGACACAGGGGAGAACGGAAAGGGGGCGGGTAGTTCGAAGCGCAAAGAATTACACACATGAGTATAATCATGCACAATTCCGTCCGTACACCCATTCCCGATTTCTCTGATCAATTTTTGGTAGACAGACAAACAGAAGGAGCAGGGAAGCAAAGAATGAAAATGGATCTGGAATTCTTCCCCTCCCTTCTTACCTCAATTTTTGCACCGCAAAATTATTGCAATGAGAGATTTGATTGCAGTCTGGGGTGATTCATGGAGACTTCCGCCCCGACAATGTGCTTCTGGTCCCGACAGCCAAAGGGGCTCCTGGGTGGAGAGGTCCTCAGAATCTGCTCTTGCCGGTCTCTCTGAACGATCAGGATCAAGATGATCAGGAGGACACTGAGGAGGGAGGCACAGGGACAGGCAGCCGGCAAGGTCAGGTGCTCTGGCTACCCCATCCGCACCCTCTTCTGGATTCTTTGGATCACCAGACCTGTACAGTGTCTTTGAGCGCTTTGGGGGCGGGAGGGGGGGGTGTGGGGTCCTGGGGACATGGAGACGACCGTGTGGCTCCCCTCGGCCTGGCGGGCATCGACCTAGGCCGGGGTCTGGACGTGGGCCCGAATGGGCCCTATAGGGGTTGCCTTTTTGTTGGTAGGTACATACATCATTGATTTGTTTTGCCGTCTCTGTCTGCTCTGTGTGGTCAAAACAGAGAGTGCTGAGGGCTCCGGGGTGTTCAGACGTATGACAATCGATCGGTCTGCGTTCTACGGTCTTTGATTGTAAACACTATCTCTTTTTTACTTCCATCCCATTCTTCCACAACTAAAGCGGGGGATTTCGATTTGATGTTCGCATTCATAACGAATCAGTTTTTTGTGGGCGTCCACTTCTTCGTGGATGGGGGGGTGCGTGAGGGAAGCGGAAGCTGTTTTGTGGGTTGGTTGGTGTGAACTCGACCGCCCTGACATTGATTGCCGTGAATGGATGTGTCTGCACGCACTCTCTTCGTTCCTTTCTATTTTGGTTGAGGTCGATACCTTCTGTTGCTGTTTCTGACTTTCTCAAGCGGCTCCCTTCCGGCGGTGTGTCCTTTTTTTGTGCTTGTTTCTTTGTTCGTTTTGAGATTGGAGAATGCGCTTAGCTTTGGGTCGGTAGTCAACAAAAAAAATGAAACGAAATTTGTTCCTTTTACAAATGAACGCCCACTCCTTTTCTACTGCCTGGCTGCCCGTCTGAGTGCATGCAGGAGACTCTCACTGGGAGTCCTTTCTGTGCCCTGCGATGCTGGAGGGACGGCCGTGGGTGCATCACGTTGACCTGTTTGCTCTCGCCGCGATCACTCACGTGCTCCTTCATGGGCAGCACTTGAGACTGGGTGGGTGGGTGGGTTGATGGATGGGTACGTTGGTCGGGGGGTCAAGAAGATAGAGGGAAAGAAAGAAAGAAAGACAGACAGACAGAAAGAAAGAAAAGAAAGAAAGAAAGAAAGGAAGGAAGGAAGAAAGAAAGGAAGGAAGGAAGCAAGGAAGAAAGAATCCGCTGTCTGATTTTCTTCTCCTTCGGTTCCTCTTCTTCTTCTTCTTCTTCTTCTTCTTCGTCTTCTTCTTCTTCGTCTTCGTCGTCGTCGTCGTCGTCGTCGTCGTCGTCGTCTTCTCCTTCCCCCTTTTTGACTGACTGACTGACTTTAGCCGGCCGTTGAGGGATTTCTTCTTTATTTCCTCCATTGCGCTTTCTTTCTTTCTTTCTTTCTTTTGTTCCCTCCCCTGAACTGAAGGTCAGCCTTTTCCCTGTCTCCACTCCGAGACACCGAGTGTCTGTTTTGGACAAAGACAGACATAAAAGCAGACCCTCCCTCCTCCTCGTGTACCTTTGGTGGGTCGTCTTGTATGCGTCTTACAGGGCAATTCCGTCCCCTTCTCTGTCTGTCTGTACGTGAGTGTCTGTGTGTCTGTACGTGAACGTGTGCATATGTATGCGCGTGTGTGCGTGCAGAGCGACCGAAGGCGCCTGAACGGCCGAGCGGAGCCGCACCCAACCACCCTGTGTGCATAGAGAAAGACAAAGAGAAGCGATGTCGCGGAGGGTCTCTGGGTGGATGGAGACCCCGGAACAGACCGAAGAGGTATTGGCGTTGGCCTCACTGGGAGGAGTTCATGGCTGAGACCATCAACTTCTCTCCCCTCTCTCTCTCCGGCTGTGTATCTGAGGACGACAAAGAGGCTGGAAGTGGAAGTCAAATTCTGCAGGAAGAGGAGGTAGCAGGGGTGAGTACGCCTGGGTGGTCGTCCTTCGGCTCTGTCTCCAGCAGAAAGGACAGGACGGGTAACCGGAGCAAACCGGAAGCCAAGTCTACCGGTGTCTCGCTGGTGCACCTTTTGCAGCGTCGCTCGGTTTCCCTCCTTGAACGGATCCATCGCCGTCTCCTTTTGTTTTTCGGAGACGACCAACAGATGCGAGAGAAACTGAAGGGCGACCTCAGAGACCTCGTCGAAAGGTTGGCAGCTGACCTTTCCTGATCGAATCTCTCTCGATTTTCCATCGCATCCATGTACGCTGGCCAGCAACGAGGAGAAAGCTAGGGTAGAGAACCCAGCCACTGTCTGTCATGTCTTCAAAGGTTCTGACAAAGAACAGTGAGACCTGGGTCCCGGGGTTATAATGCGCATGCAATGTTCATTCAATGTGCAAAAGAAGGCAGAGCGCGCTGCAACTTTTCCAGATACCAGGGGCTTAGTCTAGGGCTTAGCACACTGAGTACAAGATTGCTAGTGTCACTGCAATTGCATTGTCTCTAAGTCATTTGATCCCACCATTATGAACATTTTGATTCAGTGGTACACTCTGGGGACCTGACTACATTTTACTAATATGAAGTTGCACACTAGTACACACTATAATGCGTATATTATGGTAGATATTATAGATAAAAAAATATCTTCAAAAATGTATATTATAGTTATTGATATGAATTTAATTTTTCAAAAAAATACGTTATACTTTAAATCATACACATTTTTTAGAGATTAAATAATGAGTAATTATGTCTACTTTAACATCACTTTGATTATAAGTTTGAAACTCACAGAACAGTTTGTATGTGATATTTCAATATTTTTTTAAATAAAACGTTTGTCGCAGTGTATACGACGTCATGGACGTTTTCACATATTATCTCTAACATTATTTGAATTCTTACTATATTCTTACTATATGTGGTGTTACGATGGTGTATTCGAATTTACATTTTTTTTTGTCTGATATATAGTCTAGAACGCGTCTCTCTGGGCGCTTATCGTTTGAAGTGATTCATGTGAATGCATATACACGCATTTATTTTAAAAAATAGTTTTTCTTGACCACCAGTTTCTTCTAGAGTTTCTTGACTGCCAGGATGAGCTAGGCTCACGGTCACGGTACATACCTGTACGTTGTAAACACAGCAGTCTGGCTACTAAAGTTAGCGTGAAACCGTAGGCCGGTCTGAGTCCCCAGTCGACTTTGTGAAGTAAGTCGCGTCCCAGTCGAAGTCGGGTAGATTTGCCCCTCCCCCTCCGGCACCACCACCCCCCATTCTCTCCCATACTGACTGCAGCGGGCCCTTGAGGAGAAGCACTGCATTTAGTGGTCCCCTCTTCACTTTGAGGTCTCCTAGAAAGTTGGGAAGCCGATGGGAGTCTGACTGGAGCAGCATGCCTGCGCCCGACAACGCAGGCTCCAGCCGCCGAGAGGTGCACCAGAAGTCCGCCACCACCGCACCCTGAGAGATGCCCCAGCGGAAGGAAGCCCGCAGGACCTCAACGAACTCCGCGTCCGCCTCTCCCTTCCACGCTGCCGCATTGGCCGGCAGACACTCAAGCAGACGCAAGGCTTTCAATTGCCCCCGTGGCACCTGCTGCATTTGCCCCCGACTCCCTCCCTCAGGCTCCTCGGCCTTCACCAGCAGCTCCGCGTTTCGCATCTCCTCCAACCGACAGACCACAAAGCCCCTCTCTGCACTGCCAAACACGGCGTATTCAAAGTCGCCCACCGTCTCCAGGTACCTCCACCTCCACCAATCTTCTGACCGATCGATAGACAGCCCAACGTGCTTGGCAACGCGCTGACGCCAAAAATCCCCCAACATCGCCCCCACCCGCTCGGCCACTTTCTCTGAACAGCCGGTCCCCCCCACGCAGACAGGCTCAGCAGTTAAAGGAGAACCACTCCCTTCCTCCTTCTGCGACGGCCTCCCTCCGGAGAGCGCAAGGAGACTTTGGAGGTTCACCGTTTCCGTCCCCTCACAAATGAAGGCGTAGTCAGCGGTGAGAGGGGCGATGAAACGAGGGACTTCTTTTTGGAAAACGGCCCCCCGGAGGGCGTACAGGGCCCCCGACTGGTCGTTCAGGTTGAAACCGACCAGCCCAGCTCTAGACGCTGCGATCGTCTCGTCAAGCATCCGCACCCCGAGTCCCATTCCGTCAACTTCCCGGGCTACAAACAGCATCGACACCTCACCGCCCCCGAAGACCTGCTCCCCCCACCGGAACCCGATGGGCGTGCAGCCACAGAAACCCAACATTTGCTCCCCTGGAAGGGGCACATCGGGGCTGCTGACAGGGTCGGTGCGCGCACCAGCACCGAGAGGCTGCTGGGCAATGGCTCTTGTTGCTAGGAGTGCCATGGGGGGCACGGGCTGAGGGAGGCCTGGGTAGAACTCCCCTCTGACCCTGTACTGCCAATCAAACAGAACACGATTTGTCAGAGGGTGCCCCGGCCCAGCGCGCCAGGAGGAGTCGATAAATCTCTGGCACATCGCCCAGGCCGTCTCGTCATGCCTGTACTGTCGGAGGCGAATCAGATTCGGCTGCACGCGCAAACTGGACGGGGGCAGAAATTTCCCTCCCGCTGAAGGTGACTGTCTGTCTCGTCCCCCCGTCTCTCCATCCTTTCCTGCATACCCGCCTCCCCCTCTCTGGAAGAAACGGCAGAGCTTCTCAATGGAATTGTGCTCGAGAAAGTCACTGGGCTCAACGCGCACCTTCAGCGTGTCCGAGATGCGTTGGCTGAACTCAAGAGAGGACAAGGACGACAGACCGAGCGACGTGAAGTCGGCAGTCAAGTTTTCCGGGGTCGCAAGGACCTCAGCTGAGGTCACTTCACACAAAATCCCTCTAATGACCTCCTGGAGGCTATCCGCTTCGCTACCGTCCGTCGCCCCCCCCCCTCGCCCGTTTGCAGACCCATTCTCCTGCACAGCTGGGGGGGCGTGAGCACCAGAGACGAGATCGGCATAGAGAGTACCTGGCTTCAAGAGGAACGCGGTTCTGCTCTTCGCACCCGCCCTGGCTACCTGCTGCCAGTCGACGGAGAAAATTCCAACAGAGGGCGGAGGGATGTGATGATCACAATGCCCTCCCTCTCCCGATATCTCCCTCTGCTGCTGCTGGTGCTGCTGTGCGGCGAGGAGCGTGACGAGGCGCTCGAGACCAGAGGAGAAGGGCACGAAGCAGAACCCCAAGTCCTCGTACCATCGCCGCCACTGAGCGCCCAGACGGTGCGCCATCCCGTCCTCCGCCACCGGTCCCCAATTCACACTCAGACCCGGCAGCCCTTCCCTTCTTCGCCGGGCAGCGAGGCCATCTAGGAAAGCGTTCGCAGCCGCGTAGTGGGTCAGTTGGGGGAAGCCGATCAGCGAAAAGACGGAGCTGAAGAGGACGAAAGCGTCGAGAGCAGATCGACGCACGCGGCTCTCTGCGTCCAGAATAGCGGCACCTGCACGACGTTTGTTTGAAGAATGAGTGAAATCAATAAATTAGTTTAATCTAGTAGAGTTGCTCGTGCACAGGCGCAAATGACAAAGAGACCAAGAGGCCCCGCACATCCAACTTAAAGATCCGAAACAGGACTATCAATGTCATGCAATTCAAAATGAGGACACCAATTCGAAAAGTCCGGACGGGTGTCGATCGAACCCGCTAAAGCATGGCGCAGCTGCCTCTTCCCTTAATGCCCTCTTGACGACAGTAAGTAAAGCAGCTATCAAGTCGAGAGTCTGTGTGCACATCTTGACCCTTTCCAAACTGCACTGGCAGCTCACTTACCTGTGGCCTTTGCCTGCAAAACTCGGGCAAATCGTTTCCAGCTCTGCTGGCGCATAAACCCGTCGTCAAGTACACCGGCCAGATGGAACACCGCCCGCAGTGATGAGCCGCACGCGTCGAAGGCACGCGAGACGTCAGAGGCCTTTGACACATCGCCGCGAATGAGGCGAAGCTCCACAGCTCCAGCGCTACACAGCTCCCCTGCAAGCAAGCCAACAAAATGAATGAAGAGGTGTGGGTCCATACATCAGAAAGTGACGCGGTCCGGAAGATACGATACACCCTCTCTCTTATACACACAGATGAAGAGAGAGCCGGAAGGAATTCACTCACACCACTGCATTGGAAAGAGAAGATTGTTCTTGTCGAAAAGAGAAGATTGTTCATGCATTCAAATGAGTTCGATGACCAGCTGCTGACTTTTCAGTTCTTGCCCCTTCTCTCCGTCTGCACTCCTTGAGAGCACCACTACCTTTCGCACTCCACACTTCTCAACCAAGTACAGGAGCAGAAGCCGTCCCAAACCTCCAAGCCCTCCCGTGACCAGCGTCCACGCTTCGGGCTCTGCTGTCCATCTTAAGTCCGAGGAACAGCTGTCGGACTGGCAGTGCTGGTCTCCGGAGGACCCAGGCGTCTCACCGTTGGCCCTCGGAGCCTTCACGCTTTCAGCAAGGACGTATGGCTCGGGCTGCCTGGAAGAAGCCTTCAAAGGGGCAAGCCGCTGGACCATCCTTTCATTCCTGCATGCATGCAGGAAGACCGTCTCCTCCTGTCCCCCCACCCATGCCTCTTCATCGCTTTCAGCGGCGGTGCGGGGGGAATCAGAGGGACGCCCCCGAGGAAGAATCTGCCCCCCCATCCCCGCGACCACCGTTGCTTTCATCTCCGCCCATACACGCTGGTGGAAGGCGGCGTCGCTCTCGAGAGACCCACCCCGGCGGTCGATGTCCACCTGCATGGGGGAATCAGGAGGGGCCCACCCGATCAACAACATCCGGGCACGTCTGTGCCTTCCGAGTTCCAACGCCCACTCACTGTTGAGGGACCGCAACATGCCCACAAGTGCAGCGGTGTCACCCGTCAGATGGTAGGACGGGCAGGGTGTAGTCGTCGATGAGGTGAGGAACACGACGGAGCCCTGGAACGGACTGTTTTCCGCAGAGAGAGCAGAAAGCAGCCCAAAGCACCGGCGTAAACAGTGTCTGCCTCCCGCGAGGGGCCACGCACACACGATTAATTGGAAAGTACCTGCCGCGTCCAAAGACTCGACCACGCGGCGAATCTCGAGGACGTCCTCGGGCCCTTCTGCTGCGTCGCCCCCCGAAACTCCCCCCCCCTCTTGCCCCTCTGCGTTCCACTCACAGGAGGAGGATGCTTCTGTGCCCCCCCACTCCAGGCAGCACACCGGTAGCTGCAGCTCCCGATCGTTTGCCTCGCACAGCCGTTCAATCCAGTGGGCGCATGGCTCGTCTCCCCTCACCCCGAGAAGGCACAACTTGACAGCGCCTGACTGAGCCTCGCTCTCGGCCCCACTGCACTTGCCTGGGCTTGTCTCCGCTCCCTCTTCGCCCATGTCTGCAGCCGTGCTTTGGACGCTGAGGGGTTGACATACCCACTCGACGCAGTACAGTTCGGGACACGCTGCAAAGAGATGAATTGAACAAATTCTTCATGAAAAAATAAATGAAACATATTGGGATGTTCTACACAAAAAATGTGGGCACCATGAAGCCCCAACAAAGCACATAAACTGCATTTCATGACCGTAAGAGGAACACAGACCCAGAAGAGCAGGTGCAAAGTCTGTCACTCAGGCTCACGACCTTGCCAGATCGATACATGTGCAGAAAAGATTTTTTTAAAAAAGCCATGCACAGTGGAGATGAAACGTCTATATATCAAATCACCAATCGACATGTAGAAGGGCCAGAACACCGTCAAACAGAAAACAAACAAACGACCGTTTCTACTGGCGTCGACTCTTGTTATCTCCCCTTTGGTATCTGCCGCCGGTCCCCCCCCACTGCTGCTCCTTCCTTGTTGGTAGTCTGTCGACAGCCGTTCGCGCAGTTGTTTCTTGATGATCTTTCCCGAACCAGTCCGGGGCATCTGGCAGAACAAAATACGGGACGGGACTTTGTATTCTGCAAGCTCCCGTCTGCACAGCCGCCGCAGCCGCGACACCACAGCTGCCTCGTCTTCCTTCTCCCCCTCCCTCTGGTCGCTTCGTCGTTCAACGAAGGCCACCACGCGCTGCCCCAAAAGGGGGTCAGGGGAACCGACAACTGCTGCAGCACCTACTGCAGGGTCGGTAAGAAGGACGCGCTCTACCTCGGCGCTGAAGACGTTTTCACCCCCCACGAGGATCATGTCTTTCCGTCTGTCCACCACTGTTATGTACCCAAATTGATGACGCACAGCCACGTCCCCTGTCCTGAAGTACCCATCCGGGGTGAAGCACTCGGCAGTCGCTTCGGAGTTCTGCCAGTACCCACTGAATAAGGTTTCTCCCTTGATGAGGACGTCCCCGACAGTGCTGGAATCCTCTGGGACCTCTTTCCCCTCTTCGTCCATCACGCGGACGTCCATCAACAAAAACGGCCGCCCGCTGCTGGAGATGAACGGCCACTGTTCGTCCTCCTGCAGCTGGAGGATGTCTCGTGACGGCAACGAAAAGGAAATTTTCCCACAGCACTCAGTCATCCCATAGGAACAGAACACGACTGCTTTGCGGAAAGTCTTGATGGCTGTGCGGAGCGCCTCGGGGGGGAGGGGGGAACCTCCGCATGATATCATGCGAACGCAGTCGAGACTGAAGCCTTCCAGCGTGCTAGAGGGGAGGGAGGCCACCTGGAGCATCATCGTCGACCCTAGATTGGTGATTGTCACGCTCTGCCGCTGGATGCACTCAAGGAGGGAGTGGACGCTGTACGTGGGAAGCATCACGTGCACACCGCCAACCCATGTGATGGCAAACAGGGCAAAGGCGTCGACGACGTGGTACAAGGGCGCGAAGTGGCCCCACACATCTGCGGGTCCGATGTTGAATTCTGCAGCTGCGGCCAGGGCATGGAGCCACACAGCCCGGTGGCTGAGCAGGACGCCCTTCGGGACTCCCGTTGTTCCGCTGGTGAAGTACAGCTGGAACCCCGCATCCCCCGCATTGGACACCGGCAGCGGCAGGCGTGTACGTCCTCCTGTCGTCAGCAGAGACGATCCGAGAGCCACTGCCGAGCTAAACGTCAAATGACGTACATTGGCCAGCACTCCCCTGTGGGCACACTCGGGGACCTCACACTCCATGATCGTGCGGCCCTGCCGTCTGCCCCCGGCGTCCCCTACCCAGATAATCCCTTGAAGTTCGACTACTCCCTCCGACGCCAGACGACGGTAAATCTCCTCGAGCTCACTGGCGCGGGAAGGGGGCGCAAGGATCCACCGCGGTCGTGCGAGACGGATGATATGCAGGTACTCAGACATCGCGAGCCGAGTGTTCAGGTTGAGAACCACAACACGTACTGCTGCGGCTGCGAAGTGACAAAAAAGCGCCTCCGGGATATTCGGAAGAAGAAGGCCGACGCGGTCACCTGGCACGACACCCCCCTCCGAGCACAAAAAAAGAGCCAAGGAAGAGGAAAGGTGAAAAAAGTCACGGTATGTACAAGGGAGGCCTTCCTGCTCCTCAGGCTGGGTGTGTACCTTCACGGCAACTTTGCTGGGTGACATCTTGTACGCCCGCTCTAGTATTCCCCAGACATCGAATGAATGGGGTGCTTTATTATCTCCCTCTCCTTCCGCAGCCCCTCGAGAGAGAGGGGGGGGCGCTGCTCGCAGAAGACCCTGTGCCTGTGCAATAAGGCCGGCTGCCTGATCGAGGACCCGTAAGGGGTCCATAGTGGAGGCTGCGGAACCTCCAGCGTTGCTGCCATGCAACCCGGGGGGGGGGGGGGGGGGTGAGGCGCTTGGGCGATGTGCAGAGATGGTGTGACTGTGGGTAAGTTGGGGCAGCTGCGGTTGGGTGGGAGAGACAGGAGGGAAGGGATGATGGAGACTCGATTTTGTGTTTTGATAAACCCCCTCCCTGACCCTGATCCCTTCCTTTACAGAGAGGCAACCTTTGGTGAAGAAAGAGTGTCGGCTGTAGTCCACAGCCACTTCCAGAATCACAGGCTCACCCCGGGAGAGCCGCTGACGCGCCCAAGAAACCCCGGACCGAAACTCCTCGCATGTGGCGGCATGCCTGTAGTGCACCCCCCCCAATTTTGCAATCCCTTCCACACAGTACTCAGGACAGGACGTGCAGAAGGGATCCTGTCCCGTTGCCCTCTGGAGAGCCGACATCAGGCCGAGTTCACGATCGCGGAGTACCACCACCATCACACGAAGCGCGTACTTTCTGGCTGCTGCAACATCAAATCCCGTCATCAAAAACGCACCATCGCCGACGAGTGCCACCGCAGTGCTACAGTCGGGACCACAGGCGGCCCCCACGGCTGCGGGAACGGAAAACCCCATGGACGAGTAGTCAGACGGGCAGAGAAACCGTCCGGGAGAGTCCAACCGAAGGCACTCAACAAAAAGGGGGGTGCCGTTACCCGAGTCAGTGATGAACACGCTGTCGCGAGGAAGCTGCCTTTGCAGCTCTGCAGCAATTAATGCAGGGGGAACCCTGCTGGTCCCCACCGTCCCTGCGGCCTCTGTCTCTAGGACTTTCTCGGCGGGCTGCCGGGCTTGTAGAAGCTCGGATCGCCAACCTGCTGACGGGGTTAAGCTTTGGGAGGAGCCTCCCCCCCCCCCGATGCTGTTGAACCCGGAGGACAAAGGGGCGTGGTGCAGATGCAGTGTGTTGAGAAGACGAGAGAGAAACAGCCCCGCCTCTGCCTGCACTTGGTGGCCCACTTTCAGCACGGCCCCCAGGACCTTCGGGTCAACGTCCACGTGAACCGTGCACAAAGGTACACACATACGATAATGGGAGGTGGCCACCTCACTTAAACGAATGCCGAGAAACAAACAGGCATCTGCCTTCGCGGCAATGTCTCTCACGCCTTCTGGCAGAGCTGCGCCAATCCCCGTCCACAACCACTGCGGGTGGGATTCCGGGAACGTCCCTTTCCCGCTCCAACTCGAACACACCACGGCCCCTGTTCTCTCTGCAACTGCGATCAGTAGCTCCGTGCAGTGCAGAGCCCCTGCACCTGCGTAGATGAGGAGGCGCTCTGCCTTCGCAAGGGCTCGCACAGCCACTTCGAGGCTCTCGGGTTCGTCTGTGGTATTCCCATTTGAGTTCTCTTGTTGAGGGAATAATCGAAGGCTCTGTGAGGAGGTGGGAAGCCCAGTGGGGACTCTGGTGGGATACGCGGTGGGGGGGTTGTTCCATCGGGAGTCCGTCCAGAAGGATCGCATCACTCTAACTGCGACGGGTGCTGCTGGGAGGGTGCGGACGTTTCGGGCGGCTTCCTCGAGCACTGTTCGCAGTTCTCCAGCGGAAGAGATAGAGGCCTCTCTCATGTCCTCCATGGATGGCCACTTGCACAGCGGGAGGCAGCACTCGAACACCGGGAAGGAAGGAGATTGAGGAGAAAATGGACAATCGAGGATCACCAGGAGCGCAGGGGCCGAGTCAAGCAGCGCTTCACCGACCCCCGAGAGGCTCTGGGGGACTGCAGAGGCTGACAGGAGCAGGACTGGAATCTCATTCGGTACACCTTGGCTACTGCGCCGTCGCTGTGACCGTGTGAAGCCATTGGCGGCAAAGGAGGCGCCCTGCTCGGTTGAGGATTCCCAGAGGGAAAGCGGGCCTTGGTGGAGGAGACGGAACAAATCGGGGCAGAGTGTCTTTGCAGAATGGGGCCCCACGATCACATCGCGAAAGCCGACAGAGTGGAGAGTCTCTGACAGGAACTCAGCAGCAGAGGGAGGAAACTGCAAACACCACATAGATGCAGCAGATGGATAGATGCGTTCATTTTCATACCACAAATATACATTCTTTATTCGTTTATACATTCTGTATGCAAGCAACACGGACATGCAACAGATGGATAGATGCATTCAAATTTTCCCCTTCTCTTCATTCCACAACTATCTGAAGGTAGAGAGACATGCACTGAGTGACCGATGCACCATGCATAAATGCATGCAATAAAGAAAGTGCCCAAGCAGGCCATCTGCTGGCAAGGAATGGATGAGCGCGCATGACTTACTTCAACGAAGGAAGCAGAGCCTCTCTCTTGGCAGAGGGACATGCAATCAATATGAATGGCTGAGCGATGCCTCCTAGACTTTCTTTGCACGAGCGCACAGCAAAAACGTGCACGTTCTCGAAATGCATTCTCCAGCGCAACCGACATGGTTAGTGTTTTGTACGTTTCCACAAATTTCATTCGCTTTTGATGAATCCGTTAATTCATTGATGGAACCGACTTGGAAGGAGTCCTTCGTGGTCTCTGTGCCAGCTTTCTCCCGCCCCCCCTCAAGAGACCTTCCTCGTGACAGGGGCGGGGGGGGACATTCCGTCCGCATCCGAAAGACACAAACGGTCTCTTTTGGGTCTGTCAATACATCCAGGAGGAGCTCTCTCGCGCCCGCTCCATTGAGACCTTCCCTCGCCCCGAGATCTTCGAATCGAGCTCCAACCGCTGCTGCAGCGCAACGACTGACCCCATCCTGCCCCCCCCAGTCCCCCATGACGAAGACGAGCACCCGACATCTCTTCTCACGGGCAACACCCATCTCCACTACGGTCTGCGGCAGCGTGCTCCTGTCCGTAAAAGCAACGGCGACGGGCACCCCCCAGTCTCCTGCGCCGCCAACTTTTGCCCCCAACCCTGTCGGAGATCCCGGCCCGCTCTTATGGGCAAGTCCCGCCCCGATTGCGGCTGGGACAGCGAACTCAAAGCCCGACAATGAGGAGGTGGCCAGAGAACACGGAGATGCCGGGAGGCCTTGGAAGGACGCCCGTAGAGGACCTTCGAGGGCCTCCGCGTCGCTGAAGACGGCCAGATGAGCGTCCTGCCCCGAGCTATCCGTGTGCTCCAAGATCACCCGCTGCAGGACGCTGCAAAGCTGCGAGCATGCATGCGGAACGCTCCCGGGAGGAGGAGAGGAGTCTGACGGCGTTGGCGTCAAAGGACTCTCCAACTGCCCTCCGAGACCCTGCAACGCTCCTCCTGCCTCCGTGTGTGTCCTGTCCGTGAGTTTCTCGATCTCTTCAGCGGACGGCCAAGTCACCTTCCCTCGTCCACTGAGGAAGTCGCTGGGGACCTCCACTGCTACTGGACCCTGGGGGGCTTGGCAACAGAGAGCGGCAGCCCGGTAGACTGTGAGGGGGATCTCTTCAATGGACTTCGGTCGGAGGGTGTGCTTGCAAACAGGGGAAAGAATCGCCAAGTTATCCACGTCATGAAGCTGAAACCTGGGACCAGACTGCCGGACCCCTGCACAGAAAGGAAGGAAGAAAAAAAGAAAGAAGGATGGGAGTGCCGAGATCCGGCAACGACCTCATTGGGCGCCCATGAGTGAGAAAAAAAAAAATTGCGCAGGTCCCCATCGCTAGTCAGGACTTTCCAATCCATTCAGACCTCGTCAGCTCACACCACTCGAATGGAGAGAGAGGACAAGAATCTATTCAGAAAATTCATGCAGTTCCGGAAGGTCCATCCTTTCATGCGCATCTTGACGGTGAATGACGAGGCACGAATCTTACCCCCTCTTCTCTTCTCTTCTCGGCACGAGTAAATTATTCTCCTTCTCATGATGTGGTTCATGCAAGCTCGTTTGATTTGTGATGCAACACACGGGACATTAAAAAAGGCAAATTAATCCAGCGCAACTGCAAGAGGTGCACAGCCCGAGACCGATGTACAAACCACCCCACCTGCTGTGAGCACCAGCAGCGGCCACTGATGCCACTTCGCTGCGGCAATCCCCCCAAGAGCGTGGGTGATCCCCGGCCCCCCAATCAGGTTCACGCATGTCAGTGTTGACTCGGGGGTTTGAGATCCCCTTTGCGTTGCCTCACGAAAGCCAATGGCCATCGCTGCTGCGTTCTGCTCGTTGGAGACAAGAGTCGCGGGAGTCCCTGTCGCAGCCAGTGCCCGGTAGAGAGAGAGGTTCTGGACGCCCGGAATGCCAAAGGTCATTGCAACACCGGCAGATTGCAAGCTCAGAGCGAGCAGCTCAGAGCCCGTCCGCATCTGCCCTTCCTTTGCAAACATAGCGAGAAGGAAGATACCTGGAGGCTGCCACCAAGACTCTTCTGGAATTTTTTGGGTTCGTGGCGGTATTCAGGTAAGCAAGGACGGGGAGAAGGCTGATCGGAACAATTCACTGAGTGCGGTTCAATCAGGGGGCTCTTTTCTTTACGTGTACAAGTGTCGAACCCGCAACGCAAGGAGACAACAAGGTGAGACGAATTTCAAATGCGTCGAACTTTACCAGTTCGGCTCTGTTTGTTGCCGCAGTTGGGCGTTCTTTTTTTTCTCTCGATCGACTTTTGTATGTGAGCGGACAGAAGGAAGCTAGGAAATAAGGACGGGCAGTCTATACATGCTACTTGATGGTCGACACTGCGTATTCAACTTCACATGCAGATTGGATTCGTGACAGTCTGACCGTCTCGTCTCAATTTTGTAAGTACCCCCCGCTACATCCCCGCTACGCTTTCCGGGGTCATGCATGCATACAATTGCATACTGTTTTTGGAAGCATGCATGCACCCCCGCTACGCTTTCCGGGGCCATTGCTGGGCTGATCCGGGGCCAACTTTCCAGGCCAAATGCCTGCAATCAGCACTCCGCCCATATACTGAGTCCATACTGAGTCCGCCATTTCAGACGGTCATGTGAAAACGTTCCAAAATATCTCAAACCATTTTTTGAGAGGGAGTCAAGGTTTCCGTGCGAAAGAAACTCTTTTTTGAACTTGCAGCATCTCTTTCTCCTCGCCTCGCTCTTCTTTAAGTGGCGTGCTTTGAGGAGACGGGAACTCAGCAGGTTCTTGAATTTTTTTTTCTCAATCGAGTGCTCGCTGCGTTTATTTGAGAGTCCAACTGCGTGAACAATCCTCATTTTGATCTCCGAGTGCACTGAAATTCGGACAGAAGGCACACGGGAGGCTTCGCGGTCATCTCGTCTCGTCTCGTCTCCGTTAGAAGACTGTCATCTGGTCGAGCCCATGGTCGACCACGATGTCAGCAAGAAATGCTCTGTTTCCGTCAGTCACTTTTCTTTTTCGGGTTTTATCGTGATTCTCCAAATGCGGACTACTGACTAGAAGATTCAACAAGATATTGTTTTGCAGTGAACAGCACTCTTCTGGCTATTGCTGCCTAGTATATATTGCTGCGTTCGCCTGTGTGTGTGCATTCAGGCTTGTGTGTGTCTGTCTCCATGCTAAGCCAGTCCTTCCCTTACTCTTTCGCTCTTCCAGCCTTCCGTGGCACTGCGCTTTTGGTCTTCGGTCCACCAAGCTGTGCTTCTCTATCTGTCGACTGCTTTTTTTCCTACCCCCTTTGGTCGTGCATGTCTGTGCATCGCTGCATGCATCCCGTCCCTCAGTCACGGCTTCTAGGCGTGTCTCTTTTGGGGTCCTCTCGTCTCCTGAACATATTCCCGTCTCCAGCGAGAGTCTCCCCCCTTGCACCCCTCTGCCCCCCCTTTGATAATGCCCTGGACTGTCAACACCCACATCGGTATCTGTCTTAGAGTCGATCGATTCAGGTCTGTCTCAGTTTCTTCTTCTCTGGTAAGTCTGCAGTCAGAGCCGGGTGAGCGGAAGCAGACGTGCAACTACACCTGGCAGGCGCTGAACGAGAAGCAGAAGGCGGCACAAACGGTGAGAAAGCGTCACGGTGGCGTGCATGATGACATTGAAACGACGTTCGTCCTAGCTCCCTCTGCTGCCGCTTTCATGTGCGGTGTCGGACCCGCTGTATACATTGCATGCTCTTCGCATTTTGAGGCCTGCATAGGGTTCGGATGTATCCGCTTTTCATGCTCTGGTGATCTCTGTGTGCCTCGCTGTTGGTCGTTTCTAGGTTGGCTTGTGCTCTGAATCTGACGGTCAAGGTTTGTCTGTCTGTTCTCAATCAGCTGCTTCATTCAAACCTTTTAAGTTGGTGTGTTTGAAACTCCTGGGCGAGGATGTTAAGTGAGAGTTTAGATTGCGTTCCGGGGTCGCGTCCGTATTTTGTTTATTTGATTTTTTCTTGCAGAAACACGAGAAAATGAACTACAAGAATAAGATGATGTTGCCGAATGAGCTGCGCCTCTTGGCGGGAAGGTGCGAGAACGCGGAATGCCCCGCCCCCATGGGGAACCACAGAGACGAGCATACAGCTCCGCCTGCCAGTGGGCCCTCTGAAGGTCAGACTGACTTGATCGTCGCTCTTCTTCTTTCTCTGTCTGTCTGTCTGTCTGTCTGTCTGTCTCTGTATGTATGTATGTATGCATGATCGTCAC
>JAHBMJ010000366.1:61663-64163 GCA_018398765.1 Chromera velia | reverse complement strand
GAAGGAGGACATAAAGAACAAGGAGGCAAAGGCTGAGTGGAATCTAGTGCTGAGGAGCATTGAGTGGATCAATCTGGCTGTGGTGAAGGAGGAGGGAGAGGAGATAGCCCAGGGGCCTGAGGAAAAGGAAGAGCGGGGAGGGGAGAGCGAGAGTACAGACAGACAGGAGAGCTCAGACGAGAAGAAAGTGGTGCAGCAGTTGAAGCAAGAAGAAGACTGAATAGGGCAATGCAAAGCAGCATGGTAGCAAGCCTGACGATTGGTAATCGAATGAGTGATGCCAGAGGCATGCATGAACGACTGGATGGATGGGGGGGCACTTCCCACCCAATGCATTTCACTGGGTGCATGGAGCTTGCAAGACAGGAGGGGGGGGTAGAACGAAGTGGCACTGGGGGGGTGCGTGAGGGGGCCGCATCGGGGGGCATGTCCCGGTTTCGCTGCATAGGGGGAAAGCCGCATACAAATTCATGGGTGTGGCAGCGATCCGCGTGTATTAATTTAATTTTGCGTCAGTTGGGAGGGAGTTCGATTCAATCGATCGATGACTGGCAGTAGTAGCAGCGTGGGTGTGGAGGGAGGGCCGTCAGCGGTTGTCAGTCAGTGTACCTACCTAGCTTGACAATGTCGAAGGATTCCATTCGCTGCATGTATTCCTTCCTTGTTTCCTTCCTTCCTTCCTTTCAGAGAATCTCCATGTCCGTCTCCGTCTGTCCGTTTTCACAATGAGTCAATATCCGTCTGTCTGTCTGTCTGTCTGTCTAAACAGAAAAGAGAATGAAGAAACAGAAAAAGGGAACGAAAAGACGATATAGGTAGTCTGTCTCTCTGTTTGTGTGTCCCTTTCTCTCTCTCTCTCTCTCTCTCTCTCTCTGTGTGTGTGTGTGTGTGTGTGTGTGTGTGTGCGAGCGCGCGTTGCACACGGATGCACACCTATTTTTAGCTTCCACTTTTCTCCTCTTAAGGAGACGGAATAGAAATCGGACAAGAAAAAGAGGTATATACATGTACTTGCATGTGTGTGGGACATACGTACCGGAGCGCAGCTCTACGCAGCTCCTGGTATATATCTAAATAAGATGCAATATTAACGCAATAATTTTAAATATATTTTTTCAAATTTCTTTGTTCTTATTACTTTTTATCATCTCGTCAGTTCTTAATAACTTCTTATCATTACTTATCATATTTGAATCTTATGATATTTTACCATAAAAACTGATATTCAAGCTGGTACTCAACTTGTAGTCTTGTACCATTATATTAATTATAAACTTTTTTGTAGCATTAGCATCCTGGTGGCATCCTAGCTGAATTATTCTGGATGACTATGTTTGTAAATGATAATAAAACGAAAGTTAAGTGATAAGTGATACTAGTATTAAAGTGATTTAGTGGTGCCCCGAAGCACGTGTACTGTCGCCGTTTTGTCTTATAAAGGTCGCCCCCGCAAACGGCAGGAGGGTGTACCTCATCGCTGACTCAGACGCTGAGGCTCAGACCATACCCTGTGGCCCGCCTGGTTTCCCGGGCCACTAACAAACAACAATCTGTCTGCGCTTTGCATGCTGTGGTCTATGGGCTGCTCAAAAGAGACTACTCCAAAAATTGATCCAATGACACAGGACGAAAGGACATTTTAACTTTGTGCACGCCCTCTTTCCATTCTCCTCTCAGCAATTTCTCCTTCTCCCTTCCTCAGCTGTCTTCCTGCTTCCATCGCTTCTAGGATGGTCTTGTATTCTTCTTTTCTTCTTTCCGTTCCCCCCTTTCTTTTTGTAATCACTCCGTATCTCTGTGCCAACCTAGGCGCCGGCCGGCTAGAGAGAAAAAAAAAATTAGACGATCTCGGGAAATCTTTTTTTTTGTTTTCTTTTTTACTTTTTGACCCTGAACAACACTTATAACAACGGTTGTGCAATATATAAACAACACTTGTGCAATAGTTGAACAACAGTTGTTTGACTGGACAAAAAAAAAAAAAGTAGACGATCCAGGGAGATCTTTTTTTTTTCTCTCTAGCCGGTGCCTAGGTGCCAACACTGTTTCATCTATAACGAGTTTCCAGGTGGCAGGTGCGTACCTTCCTGGGCTTTCCTTGAACACTCTTCTTCTGAACGCCACCCTCCCCAGAAACTCATCCACCGTACTATGCCTTTCGTTCATCAAAAATTTGAACAGAGCCTCAGTGGGCAGTCTTCCTCTTTATCCTTCTTAGAAATAGCTTTAGATCGCTTTTTAAGTATATCAAGTTTTTTTCCTTTTAATTTTTGTATTTATTTTTGAATTATTCTATATCAAACTATTTGAAACATACAGACCATCATACGGTTACAACTTGAAACGGTAGACACAAAATTTAAGTATATATAGCACATGTTCACAGATTATTAGAATTATAACATATCAATACATATTAAACAATTCATTAAGATGACTTTCATTTAATGACAGCATATCATGACACTTTGTTAAACTAAAGTGTTATTAAATTGGGGGG
>JAHBMJ010000366.1:0-61638 GCA_018398765.1 Chromera velia | reverse complement strand
GGGGGGGGGGGGTCATTGAAGACCGTAAACTTTTGACTCCAAAGAGACTGTTGTGCTATGTGGCCACGCCACAATCATAGTAGTGCCACCTTCGAACAAAGTCAGACTCTTTGATTGCTTCATGTCCTTTAAGTGAGTACTCAGCATATGAGCTGGGAAACCCATAGAGGGTTGTCGACCGACACACCTGCATATATCACAAATAAAAACAAAGATCAAGGATGCATACACAGCAATTCACGTTTTTCTCCTTTTTTATTCAATAAATCTTCAGAGACTGGTCATCCGACAACTTTGGCACAGTAAACGTTTGAACTTTTGTTTTTGTTCTTTCCGATCTGATACAAAAGAAAAGTGCATCATAAATGTGAAACCGCTGTAACACGTATGTACATGCAGAAAGAAGGAGGGAGGGAGGGAGAGAAATCAGTCGACGCAAACACCCAATTCATTCACAAGTCCAGCGAAAAAAAACAGGCGTCAGCTGGACCCTCAAAAATGTGCGCAAGCAGAAGAAGAAAAGGGAGAGGGGGAGAGAGCCAGAAGGAAATTCGGGTAGACAGAGTCGGACGGATGGATGGATGGATTGATGGATGGATGGGTCGACGGATGGAGAGATGGAGAGAAAACAAGCTCAAAGAAATCGCATGAGAAGACCGACTCAGACGCGGACGTGGAGAGATGCAGAGCGGCACAGGGAGGCAGAGAGAGAAACAGAGAGGGAGAGAGAGGGAGAGAGAGAGGGGGGNGGGGGGGTGGGGGGGAGAGGGAGCGAAAAAGGAAAGGAGAAGACAAAGAGAGGTCGGTACAGACGCACAGAAACACAAAAGTCAAAAGGGGAAAAAAGAGGAGAGACAACAACTGCCACGAGCATCTAGACAGAGAGAGATAAGCGATGAAGAAAATCTAGAGAGACGATGTCACGAGCATAGACTAGGGTTCTGGTAATCATGAATGCAAAAAGAAAGTGACATGAAAATAAAGAGGCACACATAAAGAAAGAAGACAGAGTGAGAGAGGCCGTTGAAAGCGCTGAGTGACCTACCAATCCTGTCAGCGCCACCAGAATCCCCCCCGCAGAAGGCCATCCCTGCGTCTCGTTTCGTGGGACTAGTCTCTGTGCGATCCAGATTACTTCTGGATTCAGGACTGTAAACGTGTCCGCGCTGTAGGGCACGTACTCTGTTGCGAATTTGTATTTGGAACTTTTTGGACATCCCAGAGCCCCACAGTGGTAATACTCCAGGTTTTGTGGGTGAAATACCATCCCAATGACTGTGCCCCCTTCTGACGGAAGGTCGACGATACCCTCACACCATATGTCAGTTTTTGTTTCATTCTTAAGATCGGTCGAGTCACTCTCACAGTGCCTTTTCAGTTGCCTCGTACTTTCCGGATATGTTGTGCGGAAGGTGGTGCGAGAGCCAACCTGCAGGCAGGCACGGAGACCGACCTTTTCAAAGGACGATTGAGAGAGAATGTGGAAGGAAGCCGACGATTCAAAAACGAACAACACCAAGAGCAGAATCGCTGTCCGTGAATACATACACAAATTGACTGACTGATGACTAACTCACGGATTGACTGACTGACTCTCCCACTCACTCGTTGAGCTTCAAAGGCGTCACTGACAGATTGATTAGAATGTTCTTTCCTTCTCAAACTTACATGAGACTCAAAGCCGTTGACAGGAGCGCAGTTCATCCGAAAAATCACATCATGAGCATCAATCTCTGCGCCAAACTTCGCATTGAGCATATCCGGACCACTGGCCACGAGAGCACAGGTGGGATACTCAGATCCCTTCGGCACTGTGGAGTCAAGATGGAATCTGGGTCTCTTCTCCAGCAGGCCCTTCACCAGTCCTTTCCACTGATCATAAAGTTTAGAAGGGATCGAAAAGGGAAGGCGACCGTTTTTGGGCGCCGCCACGTGGTCCAGCACAGGACCCTTCAATTCCCCTTCCAGGAGCCCTAACAACGGAGGGCGGTCCCATTCCACCCGCTGCGTGGCGTTCACACCCGGAAATCGCAAGTTCGCGAGGCCGTGCTGGATGAAGAAGCTGCGAAGTTGCTCCTCGGCCCCGTAGTCGTGCGTACCGCGAACCCGCTTGATCGTAGAGCTACTTGTATCGTTGGGGAAAGCCGCACGGAAAGCGGTCAGATTCGACCAGGGCAAATCGGCTATTCTCCGTGAGATTGTGGGAACCTCCCAAATACTTAGGCCTGTTGGCAGTAACTCCTCATTTAGCACTACTTTCTTTTTTTTCTGTGCAGCAGGCTGCCGCTGCGTCTTCTTCCCCGTCCCCGCTGCTTTGTTTGGGATCGGTGGCTCCGGCGGCGTCGACTCGGCTGCTGCCTGTGCCTGCATTGCAACACGAGCCAAGATTTCTTCCCTCTCTCTTGCCGCTTCAGCTGTAACGGCTGCAACTGCTTCTGCAACTGCGGCAGTGCAGTTGCACTCAGTCTGGTAGGGGACGATTGAAAATGGAATTTCAGTGCCGTTCAACAGCTGCAAACCCACTAATGTGTTGACTACGGCCACGAAAAGCGCGATGCAGATCAAGTACCGGCAACCGCAGCGATTCAGTCTAATCATTGCTAGAAAGACGGGTCTACAAAAAGGGCTCAGTCCCCGGGGACATCGGGTTGCATGCCCGTACAAACCTTTTGTACAACAGACTGCTTCCCACTTCCACTTTTCCACTCCTTCCTGCCTTCCACCAGTGATGACAGTCGCGCTCCGACACCTTTCTGGATTGTTTTGCGTTCAGAAGAATCCGCTGCTGGATCGTTTTTCAAGCAGTGACTGACACTGACTGTCTCTCTTTAATTTATATATATATTTTTGCATCTGCATGTATATATAGAGAGAGAGAGACACGATATCGATTTATTTTTTTAGTTTGTTCGCGCGTATTCGCGCGCGAAGGCAAGCTAGTGTGCATGCATGAGAATTAAGTTTGTGCGTCCTCGGAGGGCAGCTCGGGTAAATCCGAGGCCCTGCATGAGCGGAAATTCGCATAAAAATTCTACTTATATATATATATATATATATATAATTGCGGATATAAATATATCGACGCGCGCGTGATTTGACGGAGCCACGCAGAGCCTGCATGAGTGTCAGAACACCCAATAAGGCACTCACCTGAGGTTGGGTGTGCCTCCTTAATATAGTAACATTTTTAGCCACATCTGTCAGTCTATAATTCTAAAAGAAGAAACCGATACATTCATGCATGCATGCACATTGCAAGATCGACTGCAAAAATACTTGCCTGCATGTCTATATATATATATATATATATATAGCTGCCCGTCTGGATTTCTGTCTGTCCGGTGGCGTTCGTCTAGCTGGAAGCCGCGACCAGCGTTCAGATGCTCGATCGAAAGAACGATGTGATCCATGCACCAAAAACGTGATTTGCCATTTGCCGAGAATTCGATCGGGTTCATCGATTTAGATCGACCGACTGCCCGAAGGCAGTCGCCCCCTGTCTAACTGCACGGGCTTTTTTGTTGTTGTATTTTCTTCTGTGGGTGGTGAAAAATGAGGCGGCGGTCTGTCATGCTTCCCTTCCTATTTGTCATCCTTTGTTCCCTCTTCATCTTCCACTCCACTGTGCGGTTTTCGTCCGTGCTTGTGGAGAACGATAAAGGCACGCTCGATCCCTCGCAATTGAGCAAGCAGGAGTCCTCATTTGTTGACCCTGAGCTTGTGGCCCGACACAAGGCTGCCCCCCCTGGGTCGGAACCTTGGGAGGCGTTTCTGGAACCTGCTGTCAGAATCAATAACGCCAGCAGCACCACCAGTAGCATTCGGCGCAGTAGCGATAGCAGTAGCAGTAGCACCACTGCCACGGCCTCCAACAGCAGCACCGTCGCCCCCACCAGTGCCAGCAGCATCAACAGCAGCCTCACTAGTTTGCTTTCTGTAGACACGGGGACGGGCACAGAGAGCATAGCGGTGGGGCTTCCAGCAGGGAGCAGCGTGGCTGAGCAGCCGCTCTCCCTTTCCAACATTCCGCTAATGTCGCCAATAGTACCGACCCCATTGTGCGGGTCCAGACTTTCGAATTTAAGACGTCGATGTTGAAAGAATCCGATCGACAGAGGGGCATCACCGGTTACTTTCGCGTGAGGAATGAATGTGAATTTATCAGCGGTGCCGTGATGTCTGCGATTGATTTTCTCGATGAAGTGGTCGTCTGCTTCAACGACTGCTCGGACTGCACAGAGGACAGGCTACGAGAACTCTTGGCATCCCCTGAAGAGAAGGACAAAAAAAAACTAAAGGTCTTCGAGTACATGGCTAAGGTTTATGGTCAAGGCACAAAAGAGTTCTTGAGTCTACCGCCAACAAGCCCGCACTCTCTGGTGAACTACTACAACTTCTGCATGAGTCGTGCACGCTTCTCGCATGCCATTAAGTTGGATGGCGACACGATTCTCAACCCGATAGTCTTTGGAGAAGCAATGCAGAATGCTCGGGAGACACTGCTTGATTTGCCAGAGAGCAATTTCAGACCGCTGAGCTTCAAAGGAGTCAACCTGATAAGAGATCCGGGGGGAAAGGGCGTCCCGTGTGTGTGGGCAACGAGGCCGACCAATGGTAATGGTGATTGCATTCTCCACCGCATCAGCCAGAAGACCGTCTACATCAAAGGGGGCCGCTGTGAGAAACTGTCTGGACAAGGGAAGGTGGGGAGAACGTTCGTGAACGCGTGGTTCCATTTCAAAGCTCTCAAAAGGGATTTCGGGGCTGGGAATTATGACTTGAAAGGGTCACCGGATTCGCAGTACGCACAGTTATACAGAAAGCTCGGAAAGGACTGGCAGGGAACTGATGCAGGCCAGTCACCATGCCAAAGAGACGAAACGACCAAGGCACTTTTTTCTCGATCAGAGTTCCCCAAGTATCTTTCAGAGGCTCTCGCGAAGGAGTACTCATGTATAGACCCTGATTTTGCTGAGGCTGTCGTGGCAGCAAATCTTGAATCGTTCTTCCTTGCACCACATCCATATCTCGTGCGATGCCCGACTTATTCGTGACAGCGGTATTCAGAGGGCACAACACTCAATATGCAAGCATATAAGCCTAGTTAACGCAGGAAACAAGCTTTTCAACAGTATAAAATGAGTTGGACATTGTTAATGACGCCGGTAGCAGTTGTACTTGTATCCTAGCTTGTAATAGCCTTGTATCAAGCCTGGCGTAGCATGAATGTTCCAATATATTTTTTCTTGAATTCAATATAATATTATTAAAAGTACTTTATTTGAAACACAGATTGAATTGAATTGAAGCTGGCGCTTAAAGCCGTGGTGAACCACCACTTATAGGCTTTAATTGGCCAACCATGGGGCATAACATGCTAATATTCCAATTATAGAAGTAATTACCCATGTATGTTCGGTCTACAGTGACTATGTGTGTATGACTATGACTATGACGCGCCATCGTTATCCATATCCAGAGCTAGTTGGATGCTTGTAACGTTAGGCAGGGAAAAGTTGTTATTTTCTAGGATGCCACGCTACACTGCCACAGTCTGGACAAGAAAATATAAGAAACATGATAGATTGGAAACTATTTATTAAGTGCCAGTGCCTCGTGCCTGTGCAGAGCCAAAATTATAATCCTGCTTTCTAGGCTGCTTTTATCTTGTTAACCATGTAAGCTAGTATGCCGCAGAGTTATAAGTATGAGGCTAGGTATAAGGAGTTAATTTCTAAGATACAGACTCTAATTAAGTTATATTAACTTCCTGGCCCCTAAGTGGTAGGTTGGGTAGTAAAACACATCACTAGCAATGTTTGGCATAGTATTCAATGTAGTAAGCTTAAAGCTAATACTATTAATGCTAGACTATTCCTAGTATTACTCATAATAATTAGTGCAATGTAGTAACCGCTGCTTAAACCGCATATATACTACGTTTAAAAGTGATTTAAACTATAAAAACCAGGTGACGACAATTTCCGTTGAATACTGTTGAATCACGCGCACAATCAATGAATCAGACAATGGTAATTATGATAAAAATTCTGACGTTTTTCAATGAAATTACACTTAACTAAATTATCACACTGGCACCTGACTTATCTGTAAGCCGGTGTCCAGCCCCTTTTAATTCAATGTTTTCATAGAGCAGCGGATTAAGTGATCGGCAGACAGTCGGGTTCGAGGTCAGGCCCGGAGATTGCTTCTGGATTCGGGCTCTTTCTAAAGACTTGTAGAAGCGAACGGTGAAGGCCGACAGCCGCTGGCGCCACCTGTGCGTAGGTCGGGAGGGCACACCTGCAAGCGCGTACGTGCATTTACTTTTTTATGAAATTAAATGTAGGTCGGGAGGGCGCACCTGCAAGCGCGTGCGACAATCACTCAACCACGTCGGTTTGATGGCTGCGTACAGTCCATGCAACATCAAATTCTTCCTTCCGGCGGTCTTCGTAGACAACACAGGAAATCAAGTGGAGTGGATGGACACGCTTGCGTGTTGGGAGTGTGAGGAGAGGATCTGAATGCATTCAGTAGATCCGCAGAGACTTCTTCACGGGCAGCAAGATGAATTTCCTCACAGATCGAGGACTTGTCGAGAGGACCGAACAAACACAAGCAAAAGGGTTCATGAAAGCAACGCATGCGAATCATTTTTTTGTGTGTGGATCGAGAGGCAGACTGTCGGCCAATGCACCCACCCACCTCTTGTCTCTGAGGCACTGCGAGAACCAAATGAGGCTTGACTCGGAGACCTGCGCACAATCAAGAAAGAAAAAGTCAGTCGGAGAGACCATGCACCCATTCGCGTTGCTGCATGCGTTTTGTGAACAATTCATGAGATGGCCATGAAGAGGTTGGGTCGAGGGAGGGAGGGAGGGAAGCGACCTTCTCATGAGGAAGCTGGGGGGGGGATTTCGAATCTGCATATTTCTCTGTTTATCTGTCAATCTGTCTGTCTGTCTGTCTGTCTGTCTGTTTCTCTCTCTCTCTCTCTCACGGGCTCCTCGGGCAAGGGGGTAGGAGGGGAGAGAGGGAAGGCGATTTGTTGTGAATTTAAATTTAGGGTTCACTGGTAAGGGAAGGGAGCAGAAGAAACAGGGAGGGGACAAGGAAAAGGCCGTGACGTCGTTCGGAGGAGCAAAGCGTGAACAAGAACAAAAATGCGACTTACGTATGGGTGTCCCAGTGTTTCTTCACGCTCGGGGTTGTTCAGGTCTTTTCCAACCTTCCACCTGCAAGAGGGAAGTAAAAAAAGGAAGCAAAGCAGCAACCAGAAAATGAAGGAGCAAGGAAGGAAGAAAGGAAGGAAGAAAGACAGAAGGGAGGAAGAAAGGAAGGAAAGAAGAAAGGAAGGAAGGAAGAAAGGAAGGGGTTACATGCAGAATTCTGAAGGAGTTTTTGCAGGAATGAGAGACAAGAAGGGCCTCGATCGGAGGTCATCCACCAGCAAGGGCCTTTAAAGGAACACCTCCCTCCCTCCCTCCCTCCCGACCGACTTCCTTACTTACTTGCCGTTCTTGAAGACCCCCTTCCAGGATGCAGAATCGAGCTCGTATTCGAGCGCGTTATGCTTCCCCTCTTCAGGTGGTACGTCGTTCCACTGAGGCAAAGGGGGAAGAGAGAGAGAGGTGGGGGGATCGATATATCAGATCATGTAGAGCTGTATGGAGCACAACACTGCACGGTTATATGCCAATTCAATTCAATTGACGGCAAGGTTCAGAGCAGCAAGCTGCAATTCAATCGTTAATTCGGAGACGGTCGGTTTACGTGCATAAAGGTCGCAAAGGAAAGGAAAGGAACGGCTTTTTCGTTTCAGACGCGCAGGCACACAATCCAGCACTGTTGATACTGATACAAGAAGAGCACGACAGAAACGACTGCAGACACGTGTATGTCCATCTCTTTTTGGGGATACAGAATCAGTAAGCCACAGAGGGCGTGATCTTCTTTTTTTTCTAGTCAGTTGTTCACTCGATCAAGCGAAAGTCCACAGCATTTCCCAAAGGGCTGAATCAATTTTTTCGTTCTTCCTTTCTTCCTTTCTTTCTTTCTCTCCTTGTCTCTTTCTTTCTTTCTTTCTGTCTGTCTGTCTGTCTTTCTTTCTTTCTTTCTTTCCTTCACTTCATTCCAAGGAAGAGTCAGATCCGCCCACACAGCCCATGCACCCAGCCAGCCAGCCCCACCAGACCAGGCCAGACCAGGCTATCCCCTTCACCTCCCACCCACCCACTGACGAGTGTCAACGCAGCACCGTTAGGGTGCGTCACCTTGAGCTCCCCGAGAAACTCACAGGCTCCCTTTCGCTTGGCAGGCAGGACCTCTCTGACCTGAATTCAGGGAAGAACGCAACGCGATAGACAAATAGACAGACAGACAGACAGACAGGCAGACAGACAGAGAGAGAGAGACAGAAAGTCCCTCTGAGGCTCATAATCGAAGTAGCAGTGCCGGTCTGTCTCCCTGACTTGCTTGTCTGCTTGTCCCAAAGTCCCCACTCAATCCTTTGCGCCTGCCCCTGCGGCCTCCTGCCTGTCCGTCTGTCTGCCTGCCTGCCTGCCTGCCTGCCTCCCTGATTGTCCCATGTGCCGGCCGGGTCTAGGCAGAATCAATCAATCAATCGATCAATCAATCAATCAATCAATCAATCAATCAATCGCTCAATACTTGCGTTGCGTCTTGAATCAAAGCCTTACTACGCATGGATCTATGCGCTTTCTTTCTTTTGAGCTTCATTCTGACCATTGAGTTGTCAAACTGGAGGTCGTCCGGTCGCCCCACCTCGCCGTTCATCATCAAAAACAGGTCCAGACCGTGGATGCCATTGCAACCCAGACCCCAGTGGAAACCCCCATACCTCATGTGCACAGGCTCCTGCAGGCACCCAGGTAGGCAGGCAGGCGCATGCATGCATGCATGCATTAAAAACAAAAAAGAGAGAGAGAGAGAGACAGAGAGAGAGAGACAGAGAGAAGAGAAATAAGCAGCGAACACCATGCAGATCGATGTTTCTCTTCTGAAGACATTCAGGATCGATGGATCGATTGAGACGGTTTGAGGTACAAAAAGGAAAGAGACCCGACCGTGAGGGCAGTGAAGCATGAGGTATCGCATACATCTAAAGCTTGCATGTCACGGACAGACAAACGAGCAGGAATCAAACGCTTTTGAGAGAGAAAGTTACGCCTCCACACGTGTCATCTTGCCTCTTCACTCTTTGATACAGCCCATACACCAAGCAGCATGCAGCGGTCTATTCTCACGATCTATCCATGTTCTTTGTTTCTCTCTTCTCCAATGAATGCATCTAGTGGCTTTTCATTTTTCGTTTCGTCTCGTCTCGTACCTGTGCAGCAGCAGCAGCAAGTTTGTCTTTGAACTGGAGGATATGGGGGTGGATGCGGTGGGGGAGGTGGACGTAGACGTCCAGACCGAGACGCGAGAACAGATGGGGGGCTTCGTCGTAGTCCCTCTCTCTCTGGAACAGAGGCTGCATGCAGTTGTGAAAGAAACAGGGAGGGAAGATGTCCTCATTTCAACCTCTCTATTTTTTTTTGTGTCCATTTTTTATTCTTTTTACGTTCCTTTCTTTTCCCGAAAGCTTTCCTTTCTCTTCACCCTCGCACTCTTTCTCTTCCTTGCATGCTAAACTTACTCACCTGTCTGTCTCTTTTTTCTCCTCCACTTGATCTGCCTGCCCCGTTTTGCTCTTTCTTCTTGCATTCTTCGCCTCTCGACTTTTTTTCTTTCCTTCTCCTCACTCTTCTCACCGTCTCGCACGCGCTTCCTCTTCTCCTCTATTTCCTCTCACACTTTGCATGTCTTTTCTCTGTAGTTCCTCAAATTAGCTCTCCGTCCCAATCTAAACACACAAAGAGGACGTCCTTCATACCTTCCTTCCGCCTCTCCCCGTCTGCGTGGCTTCTCGTCCCCTCTCTGTCTTGCAAACTTTCCCTCCCTCCCTCCCCCCCCAGCTCACCTTTTCAAGAATGAGGATCCTCGTCGGCATGAACGATGAAGGGTCCCCCACCTCGGCCGAGAAAAGTTCTTTTAGGACTTGAAACCTTGCGTCTGCTGTTGTTGCGATCAAAATCACGTTTGCATCGACAGGCTGCTGCCCGACAAGGGAGGCACAGTCGGTGAAGGGGACCAAGATGTGATCCACGCTCCCCTTCTTTGCCTCATCATGAAAGGCATTGGATGCCTTCTGCAGGGCTTCATCGCTTTTCTCCACCACTTTCAAGGTGAAGGGCGCGCCCTTGAATTTTGCTATCCCCTGCAGATGTCTCATACCGATGTTTCCACAGCCGACCACCCACACCTGACTGTCGCTCCTCTGACCCTCAATCCGCTCGTAGTACCGAACCAGCTCCAGCTGGTCTTCAACCGAAGGCAGAGAGGGAGGCGGCAAGTCCCCCTCCTTCAACTTCAAAAAGGCCTCCGTGAGATCGAAGAGACCCGGTTTGAAGACCTGGTCTCTCTTGTACGCGCCTGCAAACTCGCCCGGGTCCACCTCGCTGAGATTGAACGTTCCTTTCGGCATCTGCACTCTCTCACACACACACACACACGCACATACACACGCACATACAAACACACACACACACACACACACACACACGCACAGACACGCACACACACACACACACACACACACACACACCAAACAGGACAAGAGAGCGCAGTCTCAAGGCAATTTACTAACGGCCCGGAGGTGGCACGCATGCCTTCGCCTCTCTGGCACGGAAGCAGGCAGGCAGGAAAGCAGGGAGACAGACATAGAAAGGTGGGGTGGACGGCGAGTCTGGCAAAGAGGAATGCAGGGTGGCAGGAAGAGGGACGCACTAGAAGGCAGATCATGAGAGCGAGCGTAGACGGTCTATCTATCTTGCCCACCTCCTGCAGCTTCTCCACGGGACTGAGGATAAGTTTTCTCTCTCGGGTTATGACCTCGACAGCCCACCGCCCAGCAGAGTTCCAGTTTGCGTGGTACGAGAAGCTCACGTCTTTGTCTGTTTTCCCGTGACCGACAAACACGCTTGGCCCAGGGAAGAAATCGAGGTCCCCGCTATGCGAGTGGCTGGGGTGCAGCTCCACGGGCATGCCGGCGAGGAAAAAAAGGACATCCAGCATGTGTGAGCTGTTGCCCATCTGCATAGAAGAGCAGGGCAAAACTACTTGTGCACTTCTCCCTGCATAAATTACAAGTGTTAGTTTGAAGGGGAAAGGAACAGACCGGGAAATTACCAAAAGAATAGATGCAAGCATATCACAAGATGACGAAAACGGACACAATTTTGTGCTCTCTGCAGGAACCGACCAACCAAAAGATAAGGAACTCTCAACGCCTGTTGGTCTGTCCTCTCGCTGAAGTCCAGCTTTGCCGAGAGGATTCCTTCCTTCTCTATCAGAGCCTTTGCTTGAGTGACGGATGCGTAGAAACGGCGGTTGTACGCGACAAAGACCCGCGGCCTGTGATCCTCCGCTTCACAAACCTTCACCAGTCGGTCCAGCTCAGAGCTGTTCTTCCCGAGGGGTTTCTCCACCAAAATGTCTTTCACACCGTACCGGATCAGTTGATAGGTTGCGGAGGCCAGGTTTTCGACAGGCAGGCAAAGGATCGCCTTTCCGCATATCGGTGGCTTCGTTGAGAGAAACTGCTGGAGTCCGCCCAATTTGACTTCAGGCAGAGACTTCACGTCTGGGCATGCCTCTTCGAACTTCTTCAGGAATTCATTGGCTGAGTTCTCTCCACGCCCAATGACCAGAAAGCTTCTCCCCAGATGCCCCAAGATTTTGCCATAGTGGATCGCATGTTTCCCACACCCGATCAACCAGACCCCGTCTACGTCGGTCATATCGGACAGGATTCCGATCCGAAACGCCTGCCTTCGTTTTCGCGGTGCAAGAGTCCGTGAAACTCTAGAGAAATTTCAATTGATGAAAGGCCAATTCAATCCCACATGCACAAGGATTTTCGACGATGTTCGAGACATGCAGTCCGACACCTCCACAACCGTCAATTATCTGATGTGCATATTCCATACATATATATGTATAGGTCCGGTCAGGACCATGAGACAGACAGAAAGGAATTTCAAAGTGGCCGGCACGGATGAAGGATCGAGACAGGGAGGACAGAAAGAGGCAGACAGGAAAGAAGGAGAGGAGATGGAGAGGAGTCGCCGTGCATGGACATGCATGCAAGCAATGATGCAGGTTGGGCACGTATACGTTGCGCCGCAGAATTAAGGAGCCGGTTGGGGACGCTGTTGTCCCTTAAATATATATGCAATCGCACAATTAATCGGCTCTATAATGCGACTGTCCGGCCGGCGGTAAAATGTTGCAAAAAAAAGGTCAGGCAAACAACACCCGACTAAAAAATATATATATACGTGCCCACCTATATAGCTATATATATATATGTTTCGTCCCTCTGTCCTCTCACGAAGACTGCCTTGTTTTCGCTCCGAATTGTCTGTTTCTTTCTTACCCGCGTCCCACAGGCCTGCTCTTTGAATCGCCACCTCCAGCAACACTCAGACGGGCTATGCAACGTATATGCAACAACTTCATCTAGGAGCCGATTCCAGCACAAAGACCGTCCAACTGAAATCTCGAAGCACCAACAAAATTTCGTGACCGGTAATTCAGATTGAAAGGTAGCTTTTCACGTCAAAGGTCTGCTTCCACTTGGCCGCTTTGAGCGCGAACAATACCACCATGGAGCAACCCGTCAAGGTGTGTGTTGTTACCTCCACCCGAGCGGACTATTCCAAGTTGAGGGGCCTTATGCTTGCCCTTGAGAAGTCTCCTCTGTTTGAGCTTGTACCACTGGTGATTGGCAGTCATCTTCTGATTGAAAGCGGGTACAGTTTCCGCCTTGTGGAGAAGGACTTCGCCAAGAGTGCCACCAAAGTGTCCACCGTGGCGGCGGGGAATGATACCAACAACATGGCCGACTCGGTGGCGTTGACCATCCTGAAGGTCTCCCAGTTTTTGGCCCTCGCTAAGCCAAAGATTGTGATTGTGCACGGTGACCGTTTTGACGCTTTCGGAGTGGCATCTGCTTCCACTTTGTTGCAAATCTTCACAGTGCACCTTGAGGGAGGGGAATTGTCCGGAACGATTGACGGAAAGCTGAGACATTCGATATCGAAACTCTCCGATCTTCATTTCACATGTACGGAGGCAGCCAGGATGCGAGTGATTGAAATGGGTGAGGAAAACTCCGCAGTCTTCTGCACCGGATGTCCATCGTACGATGTGTTCCTCGAAATGGAACATATCGGCAGTGGACACTCGACCGAAGACCTGCTGGTTACTCACCGAGTAGTCCCCCATGAATATTTCATCATCATGTACCATCCCGACACCTGCAGTATCCAGGACACCGTGAAACAGTACAGGTCGATCCTGGAGGCTGTAGACCGAACGGGAGAACGTGCCATCCTCTTCTACCCGAATATCGACCCGGGGAGCAAAGACATGATCCAGACGCTCCACGAAATTCAGAAAACCTCCCCCACATTTTCCAAGAATGTCAACTGCATGACCTCTCTCCCCCACGAGGAGTTCATCATTCTACTGAAAAACTGCAAGGCGATAGTCGGCAACAGCAGCGCGATCATCAGGGAGGCTGCGTTCTTCGGCACACCCGCAGTCAACGTCGGGACCCGCCAGCAGGGCCGCACCTGTCCGCCGAACGTCTTTTCCGTGAAGGGGGAGAATTCGGATGAGGTGCTGCAGGCGTTGCTTGAGCACCCGAAGGAGAGATTTGACAGGGACACCACCTACGGCGACGGTCATGCCGTGAGTAGGATGATGAAGCACCTCGAGGGAGTCCTGGGCCAGCTCTAATCACAGAGAGATGATCATCCCCCCACGATCGAAGTTGTTTGAATTGATTCATTCAGGTTTATTACTATTGCTTGCATGTGCCTCTGCATGAATTTGTACACATACGTGTGTTGACAATGGAACCAAACAAAAGGTTGATCGGTGTTTTATTCACATGTCACTCTCACGTGCCTTTTGGGGGGCAGTCGTTTCTTTGAACTCTCTCTGCCTTGCTCTCTCTCTGCCCCAAACTCTCATGCACTCTTTGCTCCAGATGTACCCCTTTCTTCTTCATTCATTGAATTTCGTTCTCTTCCTCCTCTCGTTTTCTCTCTGGGCCTTTCTCTTTCTTTCTTCCCGCAGTCTCTCTCCCTCTTGTTCGTCCGCCTCTCTCTGCCTTTCTCTTAAGTGCCGTCCTCCTTCTCTCCCCTTTTCCCCCATGCATCTCCGCTGAGCTCCTCTGTATGTTGTTGCTAGATGCCCTCTCTGTCATTCATTCCCCACATCTGTGTCGTTATTTCGTCTTTCTCCATCTCTTTGCTCTCTCTTTCTTCCGAGTCTTTGTCTATCTCCAGACCGGGTGGGCCCATTTGTCATTCTTTTTTCCCGCTCTTTCAACTAGTCTTTCAAAGTTAGTGCATGAATGATGATCGAAAAAAAAATTATTGCTCTTTTTTTTTCTAAGTCGTCTTTGTTAACTTTTCCAATAAGTTACAAACTATTAAACAAATTAAGTGCCAGTGGGTGGTTCATTGCTGCGGCAATGCTGCCATTGCATGATACAAAATCATTATTAGTGATTTGTATTTTCTTCTGGATTTTCTTTTTGTTTTATTTGTATTTGTCATGTCTATAGACGCACGTACTGCTTGAAATCTAGTAGCCTATAAAAAATTAAATTTGTTTCATCAGGAGTTCATCTTTTTAAAGGTTACCGCCGTGACATGCCGTTTTGTCACAGTAAACATTCACCAAAACTAAGGTAAAGAGTCCGTAAAGACCTACAAATATGAAGTTTAAAATACTAAGTTAAATAAACTTTGAGTGTCGTAAATATTGTCATACTGTGACTAGTCATGACTAATTTTAAAGCTATATTGATAGTTATATTTATATACATATGCTTAGTCTTCTCTATTCACTTTCACTTTCAAATTGAATCCGATTCTCCGAGTTCAAACACGTACGTGTTTATCATCATAGTACGTTAATTTCCATGTTTGGTTACTTTGGTACAGTACACAACCAGATGGAGTCGGTATGTGGGATGTTGGTGAACTGAGAACGAGGCGGATATCAAGTGAGTGGTACTTTAGTGATTTGCGGACTGCTAGGCGGACTGCTATTGCTAGACGGATTGAAGGACCAGGGAGCTCAGAGACTGGCCGGCACAGAGGGACCGGCAGTCGCCTGTATGGGCGATTGACTGGCTGGTGTAGCCATGCAGATGTGCTCTTGAGAGATGTGCAAAGTGAATGCATGAGGGATGCCCAATGCACTGGCATGGGTCTGATTGAAGCAAGTGCAGTCATGCAAGAGAAATGCAAACTGGCAAAGTGCGGCTCGGACCAGCCCACTCCCTTTTCACATTGGTCCTCAATTTCCCTTGAATTCGTCACTTCTGCACGTCGGCCCATTTCAGCTGCATGTCGGTCTCCAGCGCTGCCATGCACATCTTTCCTAACACCACTTCAAAATCCTTGGCGAAAATCTCCCCCGTACCAGGCCTTTTCACCCACACGTTCTCCATCGAGAACACCTCGCCCTTCGCGATGGGCTTGATGGTCACCACACACGCATAGGCGAAGTCGATCGTCGGCTGCTCTTCCTTCAGGATCTCCTTAGTTCCCCCCAGGGATCGGAAGATGATGTTGCTTCCCTGAATGAGGTCACGGAGTTCGTCGGGGTCAATCGAGATCGGCACGTCCGGCCCCGGCCAGGTCTTGTCAGACGTGAAGTGCTTCTCAAGGATACATGCTCCCAGGGGGACTGCCGCGAGGCACGTCCAAATGCCCAGGGAGTGATCACTCAGACCCAACACGGCGTCGGGGAACGCGCGCTCCAATTCCGCAATGCCCCCCAATCGGACCTGCATCATCGATGCATGGAGGATCATGGATGTATCAATCACGTACTCCACACCACACCACATGATGATGATGATGATGCATCCATCTATCAATCAATCACAAACAAAAAATAATGATTCCATTCAATCAACCAATCAATCAATCAATCAACCAATCAATCGATTTGACAAACCAAATCGGGGCAGCAGCACAAACTGGAACCCAGCGGAGCCGAGTGGAGTGGAAGGAAATGGACGGGCGGATCGATCCTCCTAGCTCCTGGAGGGCCAGTCAGCTAGAGAGCAGCAGTGTGGGAAGGAAGTGGATGGTCGTATTATCAGCAGGATTCCTCATGTCCCCTTCTTTTCTCGATCGACGTTTCTCTCTTCCTTCCTTCTATCCTTCCTGGAAAGCGGGGACGGACGGAAGGCTCCAGAAGAAGTGCTGACAAAGAAGGCTCGTGTGAACACGCTAAATACAAATGGGCACAACAGAAAGAAAAAGGACAGACACTGCATAATCTGAACAGACCAAAGAACCAAACGGAAGGGGGGCATGACAAAAGAAAGATGCGGACAGAATTTGTATGAAAAGGAGGCGACCAACAATCTTACAGAAAGTAGAACAGAGCAGACGGAATGAAAAAAAAAGCCCCTCAAACACAGTCCACTCTTTCTGAAATTTCACTCCTCTCATAGATACACCACTAGTGAGGACTACGGCCTATTGTCTGATCAAATATGCAAGATTCAGGCTTTTCCCTTCATTGCTATTGATCAGGTGATCGCGCCAAGGGGTGTGTGCTATCAGCCTGAGGCTTCTTTTCGTTTCTCTCTCACCCCCTACCTGCTCATATGGTGTAGGGTACATGGAGGTGCAGTGAAGGAGTGCGAAGGGGGTCCTGTGCTTTCTGAAAATTTCGACTCCGGGGGCCACAGACGCGATGTCGTTCATGCCGGTGGACAGAATCACCGGCTTACCGAGCTTGGCGATATGAGAGATCAGAGGGTAGTTGTTGCACTCACCGGAGCTGCATGCGTGAGGAGAGGAGGGGAAAGGAGGGGAGACACACATTCACAAGGACGGGGGACAATAGAGAGAGCGCATGTGCAAACAGAGGGCAGGGGGAGACACACATTCACAAGGACGGGGGACAATAGAGAGAGCGCATGTGCAAACAAAAGCAGAGAAGACCCCGAGGAGGCAGGCAGAGAAGAAAAGACAGGAACCGGGTTCTGGTTTGAAAAGGGGGCAGCGACGGAGAGCACCAGAGACACAGACAGACAGACAGACAGGCAGACAGGCAGGCAGACAGACAGACAGGCAAGAAGACTGACAGGCAGGCAGACAGACAGACAGAGAGACAGACAGACAGACAGACAAACAGACAAACAGATACACAGGTAGAGAGAGAAGGAGACAACTAACCAATCGTGTAGATGAGAAGGCAAACAGTGGCAGAGGGAACACATCCATCCCCCTTCCCCCACCCTCTCACCTCCCCACTCACCCACCCACTCACCCAATCTTGTAGCAGTCCACGTTCATTTTCTTCAGGCGCTCCGCTGCCGCCCTTGAGAAAGGTGTTGACATGTAGATCATGCCCTTGGCCTCGACGTACTCCTTCAGCTTCCGATCCTCCTCCTCTGTCAGCGCACACCTGCATGCATTCATGCATGAAAGCATCCATGCAGGGCTTCTCTCTCTCTCTCTCTCTCTCTCTCTCTCGTGCACACACACTGACAGACAGAAACAAAAATGTGCGCACTCAGCGGAGATTTCGTTCAAACAGAATGCGAAGACCGATGAATGCCGGAGGGGGGGCTGTATGGGTACTGTGCACTATGTAGTGGGCTCGGGAGAGAGCTAGGGGGATGTGCGAATAGGAATTGGTGGAAGGGCTCTCTCTCTCTCTCTCAAATGAGGGGGGGGGGAGGAAATGAAGGGTACATGGGTGGATCAGGCAGGCTGATATGGGAGTCTCTGCGAGAGAGAGTCAGGAGATGACCAGGCACGCAGACGTGAGTGAAGGGATGCTGTGCTTCTTTCTGGCATGTGAGAGACAGAGACAGAGGAAGAGAAAGCAAGCGTGTACGTTTCCTTGAAAGAGGAAAGGAAAGGAAAGGAGGGGAACGAAAAAAAAGAAAAGCTGAACGTTCTCTTGATCGAAAGAGGAAGAAGAAATGCCAGCTGACCGTTCCATGATCGTCTTGATGCTTTCCGTCGCGTTGCCGGGGATCACGCTCCCTGCATGCCGGCATGCACGTGGGATTGTGCGTGTGTGTGTGAGAGAGAGAGAGAGAGTGAGCGAGAGTGAGAGAGAGAGAGAGAGAGAGAGAGAGAGAGTCAAAAAACAGACAGACAGAAAGGAACCGTTAAGTCGTCAAATTGCAACAGTTCACGAACCAGAAGCGGCTCGGCTCTTCAAACAGACTGACCGGCCGACGTGCTTTGCTGCTGATGTTGTGACAAGACTCTTTCTACATGTGTACACGCTCTGCATCAAGGTCAGACATTAATAGGGTTTTCGCAGACCGGGCTTTTTTTTCAGAAATGGACTGACCGGCGTCCTTCGTCATCTCATCGCTGCAGACGTGGCACTGAAATTTCGCGATCTCGCAGCCGGCCGCGTGTGCGTCGTCAACCATTTTGATGGCCTTTTGAAAGTCGCCTTCATGGTTGATCCCTATTTCTGCGATTACCAGTGGGGGCTGGTCTGGGCCGATGACTCTGTTCCCAATAAGGAAGGGAGGCCTCGCCTGACGGAGACGGGGGGCGAGAGCCTTCACCGCTCTCTCGAGGTCTTCGGGCTTGTCGATGTCCACGCTTGTCTCTGGGCTCATCACGAAGGGGGCAGCTTTGTACCCGTAAACACCGCAGGCGGTCTGGGGCTTGGCGGCAAAGAAGCTGTCCGCATGGAAGAAATAGATGGCCCCATTCTCGGAGTATGTCGGTGGATGCGACTGTGCATTTGTCGAAAAAAACTGCGCAGACGTCACGGGAGCCATGAGGTTGTCTGTAGTGACCGTGTGCGTCTTGAAGGGACTGCTGCTCGAAGGGATAACTGACACGAGCACAACATCCTTAGGACACTTCTCAAATTCCTCTGCGGCCCTTCGCACGTCTTCTGCAGAACGTACTGGACTGGTTGGCTGCAGCAGGCAGCACTTCCCAGAGGACACTCCAAGTGTCTGCAAGCAGTGCTCCAGAGCATCCACAGCTCTGGCATCGTCAGAGGCGAGATCGGCAGGACGAAGAAAGGGCACAGAAGCTCCGTAGCGCTCGGCCACTGCCTTGATCTTCTCGCAGTCTGTGGAAACGACCACTTGAGAGAATAGGCCTGAGCCCAGTGCTGCCTCGATTGTCCACGCTATCAGAGGCTTACCACAGAGCAGAGTGACGTTCTTGCCAGGAAATCGCTTGGAGCCCCCGCGGGCAAGGATAACAGCGATCATGGCTGACTGGGACGGCCGGAGTGTCTCTTTTGAACTCGAAACTCACAAAGATTGAAAAGGACCAGACAATCCTTGCTTGCGGTAAAGACGAAGATCTCTCTATACGCACACGAAGTTCACCTTTACAAAGGACATTGAAGAGGGTACAAAGACAGATGCAGTTTAAGTTCGTTCAGATACGATTATATATATATATATATATATAGGTAAGTCAACCATGCATGCATGCCGTATCCGTCGCGGTCCAGCATGCATGCATGCGCCCATGCATGGGATCTGTCCATCTCTCCAAATCTGCATGCATGTCCATTCTTCTTATCGCCTCTCCGGGCGTGTATTGTCCATGCATGAAAAAAAAGGTCAGGCGCTGCATGAAGATTCAATTAGCGTAATAATCGTACCTTTAAATAGGTTGTAAGTTTGGTAGCAAGCACCGCCAAAAACATCTAAGTAAAGACGAAGAGCTCTTGGGAAAAAGAATGGGAGAAAGACAGTGACGCCTCTATAAAGTCGCGATGCGCCGGAGAACTATGAAGCTCTCGGGAGTGGAGGCAGAAAAAAGCATGCAGACGAAGAACCCGTCGGGTGTGCATGCACGTTATCGGATCGTCCCATGAGTCATCCATCCTCACCACACCCACCCTGCGTAGATTAATTGATCGTTGAATTCAACAGGAGTGCAGCTTCGAGCCCTCAACCTGTGCAGCCGCCATGACGCGCTGCTTCGTCATTGGCGCCGCCTGCATCTTGGTTCTCCTTTCTGTCATGTACTGGCGACAGTTCGTGCAAGTCCGCAAATTTCTCGTTTTGGGGGAAGAGAAATCGATTCCCAGTGCAAAAGACGTGTGTTTCCGTCCAGAGGGAACTCTTCCTTCTCCATTGCGTCACTGCGAGGGCACTCACCGGATTGTTCAGGAAGAGTGTGAGCCTGAAGGCGCGGAGTGCTGGCTGAAGGTCGTATGTGAGCTCGAAGAAGCGAAAAGAGGTACGTCGGCTCCATTGCTGCCGTCCAGGGTAATGATATCGACACTCTGTGAAATGCACGGATGCACGTATACATATATAGAAAGGCAAGCGGTACTGAGTTTGAGCGAGTACGCGTTCCGCCTTGCATGCGCAGCGAGACGGACGGTGTTTTCCTGCCTGAAGTGTATGTAAATGTGTGTATTTTTCCTTCTTTGTTCCCTGCTTCCTTGAAAGAGGAGAAGACGGACGGAGCACGACTGCCCGACTCGGGAGGAGAAGACGAGGCTGAGGGGGAGAGGGCGGCGTCGGGTCTCCTCCAGCCCAGGACCGCAGAAGCCCCCTCCTCCTCAATGGACGCGAACAGCAGTTCAGCAGACGGCAACAACTCACTCCAGACTGCTGGACTGACGAAAGTCGGCGTGCAGCAGTCGGCGTCGAAGAGTGAGCTGCTGCAGACTCAACAGGAGGGAGATGGAGGGGGTGCTGGTTTGAGTCATGGGGGGAATGAAGCAAAATCACTTCGGCCACAGGGAGAAGCGAAAACGGGTGCGATGCCCGGTCCAGGGGCCGTCTTTTTGGCTGGTGACCGCGCCTCCGAAAAAACGGAACCAGAGCTAGTTGCAACGACCGGGGGGGGGGAGAATTTGCAGACGTCCCCGCCTTCTGCTGCCCCCAAAGAAGAAGGAGTGGGTCATCCCTCTGCTGGTATTTCGCCTCAAAGAGAAGACCGGCCTTTCGGAGGAACGGCGGGTGCACGTAACATTACGAAAGAGGCTGCACTGACTGATGAGACCTCATCGAAAGGCGCAATCACCCCTGACGTGTCACCAGAGCCTTCTTCGGTCACCCCTGTAATAAGTAACAAAACTGTGACCGTCCAGTTTATGTCAAGGTCGCATTTGAGGTACCCGGACGGACCGTTTCAGGGCTGCCGGGTTCCATGCGAAGTTTATTCTAGGACACATCCCAAGTACAAGAACAACCAAAATGCTGAGGTCCTGATGTGGCATGGGTTTGTCGGGTTGAAAGGATCTTCGGAGGAATTGAGGCCAATCTTCCAGAAGACATTCCCTTGGCAGATGACGGCTCTCACCGGGATCGAGTCGGCAGTTCGCGTACCGGCTTTCAGAAATCCGGATTTTTTGCGCCTGTCGGTCATTGAGGTCATGCAGGCATGAGTGTCTGTTCTGTAATTGTCTTTTTATCTGTTTGTTTGCCAGTTTGTCTATCTGTCTGTCTGTTTGTCCGCCCTTTTTTGTCTGTTTGGCTGTCTGTCTCTTTGTCTGTTTGTCTGCCTGCCTGCCTGCCTGCCTGCCTATCTGCCTGTTTGTCGGTCTGTCACCTCCGCCCACAGTCATTTGTTCAGCTTTTCTGATGGTCTGTCATGTAGTGAAGCACATCCGCATGACGTTGTATGTGTTGGTTTGGAATGATATCAACATTTGGATGCTTCCTTCCATACACTTGAATTAATTTCGTTGTGAAGGTTTGCCTCCTCTATTTGTTCCCTTTCCCCTTGTATACTGATGGCATGCCTCCTCCCTGCAGATTTGACATGTCGTCCACGTACCTCAAGGAGAGTACGGTCGGTCGGTCTGGCTCGGTGTCGGGGTGGTATGGAATGAAACAGAGATCCATTTTGGTATCGCATAAATGTGTACGTTGTCTCTGTGGACGCAAAGTCATTAAGGGAAGGAGAGGAAAGGAAAAGAAAGAAAAGGGTGCTTCTGGGTGCTGATGCAGATCGATCGATCGATCCATTAGGAGTCAGGGAGGGATCTGGGAAGACGATCATGCATGCATGCATGCGTGTAGAGAGAGAATTTTGTTTGCCTGTGCGCGTGAGTTGCCGTTTGTACGTTCATGGATGATGCATTTGTTTTCTGTGCATCTTCTCACATTTCGAATTGTCGACTCTCAAGCACAGACTCAAGATTTTTATGTGTGCATATGGAAAAGAAACCTATCTTGCATGTTTGCGCACGCGGATATCGAGGTTTCCTGTCTTCCTTATGGACCGAAAGGATCAACAAGTCATCGAAGGGATATTATATACGTCGATGAATTCTGTCTTCCTGCCTGTCTGCCTGTCTGCCTGCCTGCAGAAGTGGATGCCGTGTTTGACGACAAAGATGGTCGAGAGGGTCTACGTGAGTTGTGTAGATCGAAGGGCTTAGTCATGCATGCATGCGCATATGCATGCAGTCTTTCTTTCTTTCCTTTCGAGCGATCGATCCAACACGATGGTATCGATGAGAACATGCGGGTGTGGTCGCCTGTGTGTGCATCGATTGATGAAAGAAATACTGAGGGCAAACTGTGCATGGTTGGGGGCGCCAGTGCCGCATACATCTATATACATATGCAAATACAAACATATGTACAGAATGATCGATGATGTTGTGACTGTGGCCGTCTGTACCCCCCACCTTTCTTGGTTTTTGCATATGTCCCCATGTTTGCATTTTTGCATTCCTTTGGAGCTGCCTGGATGTGTGTCTATCCATTTGTTGATCTTGCTTTTTTTCTGCCTGACTGTCTGACTTTCTGTCTGATCAACTGTTTGTTTGCCTTCGTATTCGATTCTTTGTCTCTCTCTTTCCACCCCCCATCTTTTACCTTGTCTCCTTTTCTGTAGCCCTCACTGATTCCTCCGCCCTTCTGTCCTCTCTCGTCGTTCCGTCCTCTCTCCAAGGTGTGCAACAGACTGTGAGAGAGAGAGAGAGAGAGGGCGAGAGTGGGCGCTTTGTGCTTCACTATCAATACCTGTGTCCCTAGCCCTTCTCACCAACCCCTTCTCGCCTGCTTAGGGTTTCTGCAATATAAGCTCAGTGACAGTTTCTTTTCTTTTAATTATGATTGAACGATCGACTGCCTGCTCGAGTGAGTCCAGCTGCAGCCAGGGTCTGCATGTGATAGTATGTGTCGATGCATTCGTGAGCATTCTGGGTACTTTTGCAGATCGATATGTTTCCACTCTTGCCTGCCTGCCTGCCTGCCTGCCTGTTTGTTTGACCTTCTGGTCGTTCTGCAGGACCCCATTCTGCCCTTCAGCGAAAAAAGAAACGCCGTCGTGTTCCTCAACGGCAACTGTGACACTCCAAGCAAGCGCGAAACCTACGTGAAGGTGGGTGCCCCCATGCATGCATGAGAGTTTGGAAGGAAGCCAACGGCGGGACAAAAAGACTTGCAGACAGACAGACAGACAGACAGAGAGAAAAAGGGGAGGCAGGAGGGAGAAAGGAGAAACGGAAAACAAGAAAAGAAAACATCAATCAACCGAACTGCAAAATAGTGCCTCCTCATCATCTTGCCGCACACCCACGCGAGGGAGGCTTTCCATGTTCGATCGATCGTCTTCTAGATCCCGGACCGTCTCTTTTCTTTCTGGCTTTCTTTCTCTCTCACTGCTTCAGCTGTTCTGCTCAAGAGCTTTCTTTTCTCAGGATGCCACGATGCATTTTCTTTGTTTGTCTTTCTTCAAACAGGCCGGCTGATTGCATAACATTGTGCGATCGATCGATCGATCGATAGTCCATCCCGCTCGCCAAGAGAATCAACGCCATCCCTCCTACAGGAAGTTGGGGAGGGAGGTTGGACGGGGAGTCAAATCAAAGCCTTACGCTGCACTGATTTCCGCGTAAAACAGAAAAACATGTCTGTCCGGGATACACGGTTGGATGTCTCTCTCTCTCTCTCTCTCTCTCTGTGTGTGTGTGTGTGTGTATGTGTGTGCATGAACCAACCGGCGAATTGATCGCGCGAGGAAGCTGCAAATGATCGAGAACAAGAGAGTTCAAGTGGATGCCGTTGGAGCGTAAGTCGGTTGATCATGCAGTCAGTGAGACAGACAGACAGAAAGATGGATAGATACATGATCAATCGCCCAGATGCATCATCCTCCCTTCCTCGCTTGACTTCGATCTGTCTGTCTGTCTGTCTGTCTGTCTGCCTGTCTGTCTAAATGCATGCAAAAAGAGCGACAGCTGATTGTTGCGAGAAACGGGCGAACATGGGGAAGATCCAATGCACGTGTAAAAAATGGGACCGGGGAAAAGATCGACGAAAAAAGGACATTCAAGGGTCGAAAATGTGAGAGAAGGGGCTGGGGAAGGGCAGAACGGAAGGACGAAATGAGCGAACGAAAACCATGACATACGAAGGCATGGCCCTTCTTGCTCTAGATGTCTGGCTGGCAAATGCGGAATTTAGATTTTTGACATCGGATGGGCGTCTGGGTGGTGATTTTGTGTGGAACACTGTTTGTTTTTGTTCATAGTCCTGTGTGTTGAAAAATGAGAGGCACAACGTTCATGCATGCTCATTCATTCTTTTGGAAAACTGCGCAGGTGCCTTCATAATTCGGAGGAGTACGTCAGAGATCGAAGTCCCAAAAATGGCAGGAAGGTGGACAAAATCGCCACTTTTCGGCGGTCAGTGAATAAAGGAGCGAGTGGGTGAGTGAGTGAGTGAGTGAGTGAGTGAGTGATACAGAGAGAGCGGAGGGAGGCAGAGAGAGGAAGAATTTAGCAGCAGGATCTGTTTGTTCCTTAACTGAGCTGAAACCCCCTTGCCTGGCAGAGAGAGGAAGGGGGAGAAGGGTCTGTTTGTTCCTTGTGCTGAAATCCCCTTGCCTGACTGCATGCCGCCATGCTATGGATGCAAATTCTCTTCGGGGGGCTGCTGTGAGTTCGAGTTCGCCTCATATGAGCAGGGCGGGATGGATGCTATCCATTGCATGGTACACGCACAAACGTTTAGCTGCACGCACTAAGATTAGAGGCAGAGTCTCACTTGCATCCACAAAGTCTGGCTAGCTTCGAGCGCCGCTGCGGCTGATCAGTGTATGCTCGATCCGTTCCTTTTGTTTGTTATTCTGGCGACACTGTGTATGTATCTTTGTGCAAGAATAAATTTCTCACGGTCCCTAGTTAACATTGATCCTCTCTCATTCTCCCACCTGCTCCCTGCATATCATTTTTCTTCGTGCACTCTAAATAAGATTCGATTCGCGAGAGAGAAAGAACGATCGATAGAAATAAATTGCATGAGTTTAAATGAGTTTGACAAATTACCTGTGCATGAAAACAAGTGGCCTCATGCAACCGTTCTCGCTGTATACGTTTTTCGGGTTGTGAATCGTTAGAATTGGACTCCAAAGGGCATGGATAGAGAGAGCCGAGCCTGATCCTGTGACCTCAGCACATCTGCCTGCCTCTTTCTATCTTTCTTTCTTTGTTTGTCTGTTTGCCCATGAAGGCTTGTTTCTTTGTTTGTTTGTTTGCAGATCCAAATTCTGTCTGGTGTTTGAAAATTCGATCACGAAAGATTATGTGTGTGAAAAAGTTTTTGAAGGCCTCCAAGCAGGGTGAGTCGGTCGGTGTGCCTGCCAGTCGATACAAACTTTTTTTTAGTAGTCCTGAGTGCATGTCTACCTCGCTCTCCTTTTCTCATGCGGGTGCAAGAGAACAATTAATTCTGACACTTTTGGCTTCTCTTTTCCTCCTCGACCTTTCCTTAGTTGAGTAAGCAGGCAGGCAGGCAGGCAGGCAGGCAGGCAGGAAAATTGGTGCTTGCAGGAAGACACACAAACTGCCCCCTCTCCTCTCGAGTCGCTTTCTTCCCTTCTTCCCTTTTTTTTTCTTCCTCTCTGCTTCTCTTGCTCGCTTGCTCATTGATTTCCATGCTTTCGTCCTTCCGCTTTTCCGTTCTTTCTTTCTCCATTCCTGCCGGCCCCCTTCAGCTCTCCCCCCTTCTTACCTTTTGTGGTTCCTTCATTCCTTCCAGCTTTCTTTCCTTTCTTGTTCCCCCCTTCTTGCTTCCTCCCCTGCCTCCATGTCTGCAAATTGCACACGGCCGGACCGTGCATGTGTCGGATTTCTTCTGAATCGATCGCGTGCATGGGCGTATCGCAGCAGCACTCTGTCTCGTTCTTGCGAATTTCAGAAATTAATTGCTTGCATTTATATTTGTCGACTGCTTGTTTATGCGGAGACACATGCATGCATGGAACCTATCTCCCTCCTGCATCCTGAATGTCACAAACGAACGACGAAAACAATCCACTCACCAGATGCCTACCGCTCACAAACGGCCCCGCGAACATTCGAGAATTTCTTCCACGTCCGGATGCTGCCCTCGATTTTACACTGGATGCGGGTGAGAAATTCAATAGACACCCGACAGATAGACGGGAGGACAGATAGACGGAGACGGAGAGGAATGAGAAAGAAATAGACTGACGGAAATGGACTGAAGATGGCGGGACCAAAACAGACAATTAAGCAGATAGATAGGTGAAACGTTGCAAAAACAAAGAAATTCTCACCTGAATTTTTTTGCTTTCCAAACCTGATCGATCGATCGATCGATCGATCTTGCCATCTAAGCAGTCCTCCCTCCGGCACTCCGCCCCTGCAGGCCGCTGGCCGCACGGCGTTTCTTCTTTCTCTTTTGTTCTGCTGCCTAGTTGATCGATCATTTCTGTCTCTCATTTCTTCCTTCCTGATCTCCTTCGCTTCCCACGCCCTCTTTCTCAGGATCTACTCTGCCGAAAGGAATTCACACACACACATACATACACACACACACACACACTCACTCACTCACTCTCTCTCTCTCTCTCTCTCTCACACACACACACACACATACACATAAAATATTCGAATACATGTGTATGTATGTATGTGAGTGTGTGTGATGCCTGATGCATGCAGGAGGGGACATGAGAAAGTTTGAAGATATGATCCTTGAGCTGATGCACAACGAAACTGCGTACAACGAGAGGCTCAAGTGGAAGGACATGAACGAAACAGAGCTGTCTCCAGAGTGGCGCTCTCTTCTTGGCCAAATTCGCAACGTACGTCATGGGTCGGCCTACTGGGTCGGCGTCATTTGAAGAGTCATGCATAAAGATATGTGCATATACTTATATGGATATTCGTAAATCTATTCGACTGGCAGGCACCTGCTTGATATACCCATCGATAGTGAAGATGCAAAAACCAAAGTAAAAGCAGGGTATACCAAACAGGCAGAGTGAGGTCTGCACGTGCCTTACGGCACACACACTCTTTTGAATACGCATGCATGCGTGCATCGTCTCTCCCTGACGGAGCCCCTGCAAACTCAATTCCTTGAAATGGTTTCCTCAAAGATGCTCCTTCCCCTCCTCCCCACTTAGCTCGATCGTCGTGCTCTTCCTCCTTCGTCTTCCAGGCTCTCTTTCTCACATACGACCGTGGCAAGTATGAATGAGCGTTCCAAGTCTTACATGTTCACAGGTGCAAATTGACTGATGGGCCTTCTCTGTCTTCCTTTCTTGTTTCCAATCCTTCAATCTCTTTATTGCCCTGGTTTCGTTTTACTCTGTCTGTGTTTCAGTTTCTGCCCTGTTTGCTCTCCCTGCCTGTGTACGTGTCGTTCTCCCCTCTCCTCAGACAGAATCTAGACCCCCACTGAGAGTAGAGTATACCCTGAGTCCCCCTCAATTCTGCATGCATGAGGGTCCGGCCATCGGTCATTGAGAGCTCCTCCCTGCGTGTTAACTTCTCAATCATTGGTTTTTACTCATGCATCGTTTCTTTTCTGCCTTTCTGAATGAATGCAGGGGATCCATGGAAACAATCTCCCGTGCGTACTTTGCGAACACTATGCCGAAGAATTCGAGCCTTCTCTTCTCGAAAGCCAAAGACGGCCAGGGCGGCGCGGCAGTGCACCATCCCACTGACGATCAGATGATGAACACCCATGCATTGGGAAGCCGCCACCTGCGCACAGCTAGAGCGACTGTATCATAATGGAACAGAGTCCCCACGAGGGAGGGCGGCGGGGGGGAAGAAGAAGGAGCAAATTGAGTACGCGACAGAGCCGTGCCGAGACAAAGGCCGCGACTTTACGCCCTTAGAGAAGGATGCAGTGGAGTTTTTTTAAAAAAAAGGTGCACCGATTGAGCGTGAATTCAAACCGGACGGACGCACGTCGTTGAACGGCACCATATGTAAATTTGTCGATGACAACGAGGTTGCCAGCAGGGCAATACAAAGCAGCCAGCGGGTGGCGGAGGAGCACGAGGGGTGAGGTGAGACAAGTAGAGGTTGAGGGAGGAGCTGCGGCAATGATAGCATTGAATTGACTAGTAAATGAAGGCTAGAGTAAAGGATCACAGACCACTAGTAGATGGCAGCTGAGGGTGAATAGCGGATGCAGGTAGAGCACAATGACTCGGATACCACCACTGTCATCGACCAATGAAAATTTAGCAGTCGTCTAGGGTATCGTATGTTAGTTTTATGTCATGATATACACTGCTATCTATAGCTATAAGCAATTAATGATATCCAATTTATTCGGCGGCCGGTGGCTCCGTTTGACTTGAATTACATTTAGTATTATTTGGTATTCTCAGGATAGCTGACAAAAATGCTTCAAGTTCGACGAGTCTATCTTATAGTCTGTACTAGAGTCTGTATCTCTTCTTCTTAAATTATTATATTTGATGATGTATAACATATTAAAATTTGTTATATTTAAACTTCAAAGGAGACAGAGTCTCATAAAAATGTGGATGATGACTATATGAAAATTTAGTAAATGAAGAGCGTTAATATGTCAAAAAAAACCTTCTTAGGCTTCGTTTCAATATATTCAAGAGTCGATTAAATACACTGGTATACATAAAGCATGGAGAAATACTTCATTGTACACTATGCACATGCCATCATTATTATTCCTATAGTAATTCTTATAGTATTATTCGTTACCAATGGATAGAATTGATTAAAAGAAATTAAGATTATTAACTAATAGATAAACTAAGATAATATTAATTAGTAATACATCATGAATCGGAAAAGCGGAAACGAGAGCGGGAAACGCATACATAACGTATTGTCTTGCATTTTGATTGATAAGGCCAGGCCAAACCACTACAAACCACTCGATCCCCATCTTCTTTTGAAGTAGTATACTCAGCTTGTGACAGATAGACAACAAGCACAAGGCGGGTTGGAAGGAAGAAAAAAGACGCAGAGGGACGCATCCAGAAAGAAATGATCTTTTGAAGTTGCAGTTGAAGATTCTTCTTTTTCCTCCAAGAAGGCACGTTAGATTGTTGATTGCCTTTCCTGTGAGGAGGAACGAAGAAAAGATCTCCACTGTCTCTTCTGTCCCTTCTCGTGAGGCTCCTGTCAGAAGAAATCAAAACCCTGAGACCGAGCAACTTAGTCGAGCGGTGTCATCTAGCTGCTCTTCTGCGTCTGCCTCACGGTCGGGCGCGTCCCCACACTCATCGGAAACACTGCCGGTGTCCCCCGATGGAAGAATGGGCACACGGTTAGACAGTTTCTGCAAGCTCCGGGGACCAGTTGCGGTCAGCGACATGTGACTGCCGAGTTCCTGATTTCGGTCCTCTCTGTGGGCTGTCTTTTCGAGTGCAGGGAGCTCGGTGAGGGGCCCACGCGAATCGGAAAACTGACAGTCGAGCGGTGTCATCCGCTCTCTTTCGTCTGCCTCGTCGACCTTCTGACTTCCTTCCTCTCTATGGGGAGCTGGTTTGAGCGCGACAGGAAGGAGGTCGGTGTCAGACTCCGGGGAGTTGGACCACTCGGAGGCGCCCTCTGATCTGGTGTCATTGCCTCGATCGCATGTGCTTTCCAGCTGGGCAAAGGATACGGAGCTCCGTCGAGGAGTTTGGTTCATCCTGAGGAAAGCGCTGATCTCAAATGGACCTATGGGGGGATCTTGGAGGTGCACAGAGAGCTCTTGGAGCATCCGAATCATCTCCTGACCTCTCTCGGGGCCTATTCCGTTCTCAACCCAGAGAAGGTGCAACACGTGCAACACAGAAAACTCCGCATCATGACCGGAAAGTCGGAATCTCTGCCACCCGAAGGTCTCATGTTGCATTCGAATGCGTTGGAACTGATGCTCATCCATCTGCCGAATCAACTGCAATCCCTCTTCAGAAAGGGGGGGAGGGTTGCCCCCCCCAAAACGCACAGGACTCCAGAAAGGCTGAGATGCCCTCCAGGCCCCCAAGACTTTCCCCCAGAACTCAAGAAAGGGGGAGAGCAAATGTTGGTTTTCGGGCTGGATTCCAGCGGTGGCGATTTTTATAACCCACCCGTCATGTCCTTCAAACACAAACATCTGCAGGCAAACAACACATGGATGGATGCATCAATGCATGTGCACATTTCCTTTTGGTACATGCAAGGTCTGCAGAGCAAAACGGTGAATTGATCTTAACTTTTGCGCCCCAGAGCTTTTGACAGCCAAATTGGTAGACGCAAAGGAACCCCACTGGTGTCTGCAGACGCAGGAGGAAGAGTTACATGACGCACGCAACCGACCAGTCCGTAAGAATGTTTGAACAGCTGGATCGTTCGCAAGGAGTCGTAGGAGATTTTCCAGATTTGACGCGGTGGTCGCCTGGTATTGCTCCTGTTATTGTCGTCCAAACAAAAGATTTTGATATACTTGAGGTTGATCTGGACGTCGTATACGGGGTCAAAAAATCCTTCTTGCTCTTCCCATGACGGAGAACGAACCACGATATGATCTCAAGTTCAGGTACTCCAGCGTTGCTGAACAGCGGAAACAGCTCTCTTTCGTTGAAATAATCCATGTGCGATCTCTCAAAAGCAGGGTTGGACGTCGAATCAATATTAAGTCAACGCAATTATACGCGGCAGCTAGTATATATATATACATCAATGGACGACAGTACAGATCAATGCCGACAATTAACACGTCGATGAACAGCAGTTGTTCGACGAGTGGATTGAATGGTTCTGTCTCCCGCCTTGTGGCTCTGCCAGATCTTTCCTGTCCGCGTGCTCTTCAATGTTGGATCCACTCAGTGGATTTGACTTTCATAGAGGTGTATATGTATATATACTGCAGGCGGCCTGTATAGGCATGGACCCCACACAATGCAAAAAAAAAAAAAAATGAGAGAGATCGCGAGTCGATCACGGCGATCACGCATGCGTCTCCCCCAATATGCACCCATGCATTTGGACAAACTCAAAAACCCCATGCATGCATGCATGCCGAGAAAGGAAAATGACTGACCTATATATATGTATTGCTATATATCTGTCGCCTCGTGTATCCCGTAATATATATAGAACAGCTCCTCACATTGATTCTCGTGCTGTTGTGTGCACCAAACCGATTATTTGTAGCGCAAGTAGTCGCTGAAACGGGTCAATCGTGCCTCAATCTCACACGTGAGTTCTTACGGTTGATGTTTTGAACGAAGAGGCCCATGCAACACATATAGGCAACAGTTACTGCGAGTCTGATTGAAAAGTCCGAAATTTACCTCTATCACCGACATGGCAGTCGTCCTCCGCCGGCCCTTCTCGTGGCAGCTTTTTGCCCTGGTTGCCATGGCCACTATCTGCTTTCTGACCTTTATGCAAATGGCCTCTCGCCCTCATTCGTCGGAGTCTGACGAATCTCGGATGACTGCTGCAGGCATTGTTACTGCGCCGTTTCCCCCTCCAGAGCGGTCGACAGTCCCTCTCCAAAGGGAAGACCTTGTGCCGAGGCTTGAAGGAACAGTTCGGTCGGATGCAATGGATGTCGCACGCAGGAAAAGCATCGCAGCGCCCATTGTACAATCAGCTGCTCCCCTGTCACCCACAAACACAGAGCCCTCAACCAGCGCAGCCTCGGAACTGCACAGCCCGAGCAACATGGAGACCGCGCAGATGGTACCACTAGCAGCACAGGCGCCACAGTTGGGCGGAGCTGCCGCTCCCCTCGATTCCTTCTGTGCGACTGTGTCGGCTGAAGAGAAGGAAAGGAAGTTCCTGCCAGAGTACTACATGCGCAACGTGAAGCCGAAGTACGACCTTGATACAAAGAAACGATCGGAGAAGATTCACCAGTACAACATCTACAATACAGCCGCTCTGCTTGCCGACTCGCTTGCGGAGGGAGCAAATGGGTGGATCATAGATCTAGGCTGCGGAAACGGGCGGAAGGCAGCCACACTGTTCGGGAAGGGGTTCAACCTTTTCATCATAGACTTCAAGGACAACTTAGAAGCTGCCAGAGAGGCAATCCAAGCCACAGAGCGGTACCGTAACCAGAACGTCGAATCGTTGGCGGGTTTCGCAGCGATTGAGTGGAACATCAATGACTTCGATGCCATGCCGTCAATCCCGGATTCAATTGTTCAGGGAGCAGTGGTGATTAGCGCCGATGTGATCGAGCACGTGATCGAGCCTGAGCATCTGTTGGCATTCCACGCGTCGGTCATTCAGCGAGGTGGATTTGCGTCTGTCATTAGCACCCCTGAAAGGGAGAAGCTTCAACCTAAGTCCACTCGCCCCAAACATGGAAAGGACGTTCAACTATGGCAGAAGGACGAGCTCAAGCGCTTCATTGCATGCACAGGTATGCTGCCTCAAGTAGAGTGCGGGTACAGTCAAGCCTACTTCAAGTCCGATATCGAGAGCCCTACCCATGGCCTCTCCACCATCATCTGCGCTTCGTCCGCCAGCACTCAATCGCACACACAGCTGGTACAAAACCAGGCCGTCGTTGCATCGGATCCAATGGCTCCATCAATCCCCAACTTCACTGCAAGCAGCGCACGGCGGACTGGCATGCCAGTGAGGGACAAATAGGGGGGCGGCAATGACAGCTAGGACGACAGTGTGGCCTTGCGAGCCAAGCCGAGCTAACAGCGAGCCTCCTGAAGTTTCAGCGATCTGACTATTGGCTTTCTCGGTGGTTTGGTAAGTTTATTAGTCTTTCTCGGTGAGTAGAGCAGAACCAACAGCCCATTATCCCACGCCACCCTAACTCCCCAAGTTTTCAAGAATTTGATTTATCGCCCTGGCTTTCTCGGTGGTTTGATCGGTAAACTAAAATTTATGAGTCTGCGGAGAGCGCTGGTTTACTCTTCACTGCTCCCCGTGGGCCCGACCCCCGCCCCCCCCCACCCCATTCGCTGCAGCCTTCCCGAACCCCACCCCACCCCATTCTTGCAGCTGCTTCCCTTGTTTCAATGAGATACTCACAATGATTGCACATTCAAAATCGAGAATGAGGGGAACGCGTGAGCGACGGAGATTCCAGAGGAAGGTAAAGAGCTGGCACGCAATTTACATAAAAAAAAGGAGACTTATTGGCACGAAGTTCATTTTCCACAAATAAATTAAGAAAATAAGTTTGTCAAAAAAAGTGGAGAAAAGCTTGAAAAATAATATGTGAGATATTGCAATAATATATAAACAAAATTTAAAGAAATCATAGTCCTATTTTGGTTAGGGATATTACTGGGATTATTATTATCTAGATTTGATATTGATATATTATTTTTTTAAAATGTCAAAGAATTGTTGAGGAGTGATTAATCATAAATGCCAGAGGTAGAGGAATTTGGAAATAATTATTGTTGAGTGAACACCATTTGCAAAGCGAATTAGAAAGCGAAACTCCACCATTAAATCTAAATTATCCAACAAGCTGCCTTGCTAGCTGCCTTACATGTTACGACCTGTAAAACGGTAGACGCTCATTATAGGCCAATGGCGATGGCGTATGATGATGATGATGATGAGCGGCCTATAAAAATATGTTGTTTATACTTCAAATTAAAACTTTTATTAAAGTCTTTACTAATTTGAAGATGATCAAGTATTATGCTATGATGTGACTAATAATGATGCATGTGACAATTGAACTTTAATTCGTTAAAATTTGTAAAACTTTGATTGTTTTTCTAAAATCTCATACATTGAAATCGTAATGTTGGACCTGTGTTAGACTCAATTTCAATTAATTCATAAATGATTCAGCCAAAGTCAGCCTAACACCTGCAGTATAATAATCTTTTTTTTGCAATAATAAGTAAATGTTACTAAATATAAAAGAATATGAATACGTACACGATTCGATCGAGTTGTAAATTTACACCAGATTCTACACAAAGTTGAAAGTTTCAGATTGTTCATATTGTAACACGTTACTGGAGCGATTCAGTCAAAACTTGGGGCCATCTTTGATTTGATTATCATTTTTTTCAACTCATTGGAGCCTTCAGATCGGGTCACGGGATCGGGTTTCCACTCGTACGTCTTTGCCCGATCCTTTTGGGAAAAGATGGGCCGTTGGGCAGTTGGCCTTTGTCTTTCTGATGGAGCCGCGGCCAAACTTGACGTAAATGACGATTCGTCGACACTGGCAGAAGCATCTTCTTTCTCCTCCTTTTCTGCTGCAGTGCCGGATTCCCTCCCGATGCCATGACCAAAAGAGAGCAGAGAATGGGCACCGACAGACAAGAACCGAACAGCCCCCGTGACGCATCGGAGGACAACGGAGAGAACAAGGAGGCCCACCAAATAGATCAGGGCAGCAGCCAGAACGCCGCACGAGACTCCCCCAACAGTCCCTCTCCATCCTCTCCGCTGACTCTCCCACCGGCTTTCTGCCTCTCTTCTTTCCTCCTCGCTGGCATCCCTCAACCACTCCCTGCCCCTCCCCCTCTTCACTTCCACGATGTTCCCTTCTCCCCACCCCCATTGCAATGCCGCGTCCAGGCCTTCCGTACCCCCTCGACCGACCCCCTCAAACAGAGACAGAACGAGGGAGGAAGAGGTCTCACAAAGCTGCACCACACCGCCCAACAAAGTCGTCAGGGGGCCATACACAGAGTGAAGAATCATGCCCCAAGCCACTCTCAGCATCGGCATCTCCCTTTCCTTCTGTTTTTCTTCTTCCCCCCTTCCCCCCTTCTCAAGCCCATTGCTCGGAGAGAGACGGGGAGAAGAGAACTGAATTTCTTCTCGCTCTGCTTCTCCCTCTCCTGCGGTCTCTGACCAGTGCATAAACTCCGCCCAGGGGCCGAAAAAATGCGATTCCGCAATAGCAGTCGCCAACGGAGACGCAGACAGGAGCTGAAGAAGGTAGAAGGCCCACGTGTGGTACCCCTGCAGCCAGACAGGCAGGCAGGCAGGCAGGTCGACAGACAAGGAAGGAAGGATCGATCATGCAGACATCCATTTTTTGAAACTTCTTCGTGGTGCATGGCTCCTCTCTGTTGCAACCGGAGTGAGAAATCGGGACACAGAAATAGAAAAGCAAACAGAAAAGAAGAAAAAACGACTCAGAGCAAAGAAACCGGCAATCGAGACAACATGACGACAATGCCTTGCAAGCGTAAGCCACCCACTCGACCACTCAACTCAAACCAACAAAACCAAAAACAGAAAGCACGAACAAAGGGCATCTAGTCAGACTCAGAGCGTTTGATTCTCGTCAAACGTGCATATAGATAGAATCACGAGGCTGCATGGGTCCTTGACACAAACAACGAACGTCTGTATGGGGGCAGAAACAGGAATGGAAAGGCGCGTCACTGGATGGACGGACATCCAGAGGAGACGAAGGATTGAATGGACCAACGAAGAAGACTGAAGGAGTACCTTGATGAAAGCAACGAGACACAAAGTCTCAGTATAAGAACTGTGCAACAAAAGAAGTAAGAATTGTGCGACAAAAGAAGGAAGCAGCAGAGAGAGACAGTGAGAGAGAGACTGTGTGTTTGTGTGTGTGTGTGTGTGAGAGAGAGAGAGAGGGTAAGAGACAGACCTTGACCAAGAGGGGGGACACCCGTGAGGCAAATCTCTCGTCCGACAGCAGCTGTGCCTCTGCACCAATTGACGAATGAACACACACACAGAAGTTTATGAACAAGAATTAAAGGGGAGGGCGTGCATGTACACACATACACGCAAAATTGGGGGGGGGGAGGCTGTGCTGCGTTTGTTGCGCAGCTTCTCACTCATTCACGGAAAGCTGCTCCCTTCAAATTTGGGGGGGGGAAAAAGAGAGACTCACTACACACAGACAAAGAGACAAACAGAGAGACAGATAGACAGATAGATAGACAGACAGACTATATGTTTGTTCTTCTTTCCTTCGTGTACACAGAGAGACAGATAGACACACAGACAGACAGACAGACAAACAGCAATACAGACAGACAGATAGACAGACAGACAGACAGACAGACAGACGGGAAAGAAAGAAGAGGAGTGCTCACCACTCATGAACCCGTGCGAGTGCATGTGCGAGCAGACGACGGAGGTACGGAATGTCCACCATCCTTTGTTGGAGTAGGATCTGTACGTGTAGATCTGTCGGCACTCGAAGCTCATGTCTGTCCACTGCCCGAACCAGCACTGCACTCGTTTGTATGGTCCATACATTGTCGATCTCTTCTTTCTCGACAACCGTTGCAGGTCACAATTGGCACAGTAGAAACCGTAGTAGGATTTGATCCAACTGCCTACATACGGGCTGGCGTTTTCGTATCCTGTTGATTTGGAGAATTGTCGGGATTTTGTTTTTTCGATCTCCCTCCTATAGGGCGTGCCGACTCTTCGGACCCCATTTTGCATATTCTTCCCTGCAAGACACATCAACTGAAACTCAGACCCATGCTCCACCACCCAGGGATTCTCTGCAACCAGAGCGCCTCCTGTGGTGTACGAGCGGGCTTGATCACCGTTGATCAGCATTCTGGCTGCCTTGTCTTTGTCATTCGGACGTTCGTTGTTCCACGGAATTCCTCCCGGCATCGGCACGGGACAAATGGCTGCACGCAAAAAGCAACACGGTACCGCGGGTGTATCGAGAGAATTCGTTGCTTCTTTCCGTTCCGTCTGTGCATATGTGATGAATTGCGAACAGCTTGCGAGTCTAATATACAGTTCCGTGTTAGCATCCGACCCCTGCAAGCAGAAAGAGGAATGGGACAGGATCCTAAAGAACTTCAAACAAACATCGCCTGCTGGTTTTCTGTCTGTTTGTTTGTTTGTCTGTCTGTCTGTCTGTCTGTCTGTCCGATGCTTCGTTTGCTTTCTTCTCAATTATTCATCGCTCTGTCCACACATCGTCCCTTTTTGTTGTTCGTGTACCGCAGAAACAGACACAAGGCAGCAGACAGACAGGCAGGCAGACAAGAACTGACGAATGCACTGGAATTCCGGTTGTGTGAACGACCCCCTTGCGCACATGACCCTCTGAGTGCCCACGTTGGGCGTCTGCTTATACCCCTGCTTGCAGTGCACCTTCATGAACACCCCGTAGTCGACGAACGATTTCCCCTCGAGGTTGTAGATTGTGGCTGCGCGGTAGTCCGGGTACACAGGCGCCCCCACAACCATGCCGTTGTCGGAGTCTGAACGGAACTCTTGACACTTTGCTGCATTTCATGCAAGCAAGCAAGCAAGAAAGAAAAAGGGAATATGGACAGGCAGACAGACAGACAGACAGTGAAGAAGGTGCATACACCATCAGCCAGGCACATGGAAGGAAACACATCAATGCATCCACAGACGGAGGTCCGACAAAGGCATACAACCAATTGAGTCAGTCAGAAGTGAAAAGAAACCACGGCCCCCGGCTCATGAGACGAATTCACATCGGCAAACAGACTGCGATACAAACACAAGAACACACACACACACACACACACACACACACACAAACTACATACAAGCATCCACACGTCCCTTTCGCAGACGAGGAGGAGGAAGAGGCAGGCAGAGAGAGAGAGAGAGAGAGAGACTGACGTTGGCAGTCCAACTCGTGGGGCTCCCATTCCCCGTCGATGCACGCGACGGTGTCTTCTGTCTTCCCGGAGTTCGTCGACGTCCAGTACCTGCATGTGTGCGTGCGTGCGTGCGGTCGTACCATGAGACGGACGATAAATGGATGAGGAAATTGACTTTTGACGTTCACTGAGATTTGAATGACAAAGTGCAACAGTAAGACGATCACAGATTCATTCTTGAGGATGGTTGGGACACTCTAAGATCTATCTCCGAGAAATAAGTAGGGAGTCCCCACGTTTTGCGTCTTTCTTCCCACGGCACGAATGTGCATTCTTTGTGGTCTTCGCTTCCTCCAATTTCCACGTAAAAAAGGCCTCGACTGGATAGAAAGACAGATAGAGACACACAGAGAGAGAGAAACAGAAAGAGAGACAGAGAGATAGATAGAGAAAGAAAGAGAGACAGAGAGAGGCAGAGAGAGAGAGAGAGACCGACAGAGAGACAGAGAGATAGACAGAGAGAGGAAGAGAGACAGAGAGGAAAAGGGGACCTTAGAAAGGAAAAGGGGACCTTAGGAAAGAAAGAGACCGACAGAGAGAGAGACAGAGACTGACTCGCCACAGCGCACTCTGACTCTGGAGAGCGGCCGGTACCCGACGGTTCTGTTCTGATCGTCGATCACCGGCATCACATCGAGCGCTTCCGTCACGTACGCGTTGCCATACAGTGTGGAGTCTGACAACTTGAAGTCGGTGGGGGCTCCAGGATCGTACATGGACGGGCAATTGGCTGAAAATGGTATTCAGGCGGGCAGACAGGCAAAGTATAAGATTCAAGCTGCATAGGATGGATGCTGACTATTCAGGAAGGCTCCCTGGAGTGAGGAGGTATAAGAAGCAAACATTAGCATCCAAAGAGGGATGTGTGGGGCAAAAAGAATGTTCACGACAAAGCGAAATGAGAGCAGAGTCGGACGGGAGAGGAAGGAGATGGAAAGATAACACGCAGACAATTAATGAAAGAGGAAGGAGAAGAGAAAAGAAACATAGCGGACTCAGAAAACGAGTCGGGTCGAAAGAGGGAAGGGGCGAACTTGTCCTCCGTTTTTCGCGAAAACAAAAACACAAAAAAGAGACCAAACAACAACATGAAAGGAATGAATGAATGAATGAATGGATGAATGAATGAATGGATGGATGAATGAATGAATGAATGGATGAATGAATGAATGAATGAATGAATGGATGAATGAATGAATGAATGAATGAATGACAGAAGGAAGAGAGGAACGACGAGAAGCGACCCTGTCAGGCCACCTGATGGAAAGACGCGAGGTTGACGCAAAGCAAAGAAAGCAAGAAACAAACAGAGAGAGAGAGAGAGAGAAAGAGAGAGAGAGAGAGAGAAACAGAGAAACACGCACAGGCACAGAGATAGAGACCTGCTGACTGACCCTGGCAGTCTAGTATTCTTTCCTCCCATTTGCCGTTCAGACACCTCACTGTCTGTTCTTGAGAGTTCCTGTTGGGTCCTATCATGGGCTGCACACATACACATACACATACACACATACACATAATCATACACGTATACGTATACATATAGACATGCGCTCTGTCCCATAAGTAGAGGAGAGAGCGGGGCCAAAAGACTTCTTGTGTTCTTACTTCCTGATGGCAGAGGAAGAGTTGTATCTGCTTTGTGCACCACGTCTCGGGTGGAAAAGGAAAAGCGATGCGAAAGGGGTACTGATCTGCGCTTGTGTGTGTATAAACGAAAAATTCTTTTTGGGCATTTGAGTGGTTTCAACATGTGCAATGCCGGTGTAATCTCCACGTCCATCCTTTTTAGAGACACTGTTTGTCTCCCCGCATAAAGCGAAAACCCCAAACGCCACACGAGAGTTCTCTTTCCATCTGTCGCAACGAAATGAAAAGGCAATAGATCATTCAGAACGAATCCAAACGGAAGAAGAAGAAGAAGAAGAAGAAGAAGAAGAAGACGAAGAAGAAGAAGAAGAAGAAGAAGAAGAGAACCAACGAACCGCTGAATGTCCTGGCGAGCAGGAGAGTCGAACGTACGCGAGGGGGTTGGAGGACATTTGATCTCCCGTGACCACAAACCTTCTGGGGCAGTCCTGTGGTTCTTCCCCCTCCTCCTGCTGGTATCTGCACCCTGTCGACACAAACGGATCCGTCCTCGCAGTGAAGTCTCGGTAGGGCTCGCACAGGGCTGCACACACACACACACACACACGCACACACAGAGAGAGAGAGAGAGAGAGAGAGAGAGACAGAGTTTCACACACATACACACAGTTTCATATACACAGACGCACAGAAATATATTCATAAGTAAAGAGAGAGATAAACCGACCGACCGACCGACCGACGGACAGACAGACGACAGAACATATGACTTCCGCTTTTCTTGTTCTTGATTTTTTTCTTGAAAGCAAAAAAATGTTACAAGAAAACAATCATTCGGCGAAAAGGGAAAAAAGACAAACGACGGGCGCCCATCGAGAAAGCTCTTTTCTTCAGAGAGTAAAAATTGAAAGGGTCAGGAGAAACCGCTGCCTAGTTCTTTATTGCTCCGATGCGAATATTAAAAACAAAAAAGCGGACTGAAATAGAACAACAAAAACCAAAATGCATTTCTGAAAGACTAACGCCCGCATCTGAGGTCCAGAGTGGTCCACTCCCCGTCGACGCATCTGATTTCTTCCGGGGACGCACCCACTGTGGGACCGTACCCATCCGCACAGGACACCGCCACCCCGCTGGCATGGTGGGTGTTTTCGGGTGCAAAGAAGTAGCGGGTCGTGTCGGCCACAACTGTGGATGCAGGCGGACAGTTTCCTGCACATGCGCACATGCATGCATAGGAGGAAAAAGCCAAGTCTCCCGAGACACGGACAGAGACAGAGACAGACACAGACACAGACACACACACTCACGCACACACACACACACACACAGAGAGAGAGAGAGAGAGAGACAGACAGACAGACAGGCAGACAGACGAACAGACGAACAGACGAACAGACGAACAGACAAACAGACGAACAGACGAACAGAAAAATAAAGAGATCAGCAGAGCGATTGAAATAAACGAAAAACACCAGTCGACCTCTGACCGAGCACTTACGCACTCTAACTAGAGAGGGACCTTTCGACTCTTGGAAAAGGCCGAAAGAAAGGGGAGAGAGACCAGATGCTGTCGGCATGCGGTGTCGATCAAGCATTGAAAAAATAATGACGCAAGGATTTTGAATGTATGACGTGATATCAGCGTACGGACAAGGGAGCACAAACGGATGTCGAGTTCCCTTGTGGGCAAAGCACAGGAAAGCAAGCAAGCAAGCGAGAGGGAGGAAAAGGACGGACGCACGCTTGCACTCGAACTGCACCAGGGAGAAGAGCCCGTTGATGCAGGTGACCGTGAACTTGTCGTACACGAACATTCCGCCCGTGCCGTCTGGAAACTGGAGGGGCATATACCCTTTTGTCTCGTTGCACATGATCAGCCTGACTGCTCCGTGCCATTTCAGCCGTTTTTCCTGTTCCTCTGCGAGGGGGTAGGTGTCGTTGGGGAAGTCAGGGTACGAGACCAGGTAGCGGTACACTTCGGGGATCAGAAAGTCTCCGCAATCCTCTGCAGAATAAACACTTATTTTCATACAGAGTTTATTTATTTCATACAGAAAATAAAAGCATGGATCAGAAACTCTCCGCAATCCTCTGCAGAAGAAACATTTATTTTCATAGAGAATTTATTGATTTATTTCATACAGAAAATAAATGCATGGATCAGAGAGTCTCCGCAATCCTCTGCAGAATGTACAAATAGCAAGGAGTCCCGATAGAGCATGGATTTCGCATTCGTCTCTGCCAATTCTGCAGAACATCTTGAGATTGTAGTCTTCCGTCACACAGCCGTACGGGGAAGGGGTCCTTCAGGCCTTGGTTGACATAATTGCATGCATACATACGTGCATATGAAGGTCTTTGTCTGTCCTGGAAAGAGGACTAAAGAATGACAAGGTGCCGAAATGTAATCAGACGGATGCATGGAGACAAAAGAAGAAAAAAAAAACTGACGGATGCGTGGAGACAAAAACAGAGTAAGTGCGCAGATGGTGAGCGAGGAAGACACGGAGGCATCGAAGTTTCTATCTGTGCCTTTACTTGGCATTGTCAGCAAATGCCACCCACCCACTCACTTTTGCATCTGAGCGTCTGAGCCATGTATGCTCCGTCAAAGCATGTGACGTTCTCCGCCTGTCTCCGAGGAGCGAGGGGATCGATGCTTGCCGTGCTTGCATCTCTCATGGTGTTCAGATTCTTGCACTGCACCGTCACGTGGTAGTTGTGGGAGACGGTCTTGGTATCCTCGTCCCAGTATAGTTCCCTCTGGTCATCCGTGAAGGGCACTAGGGTCTCCGTCTCGGGGTCAAAGTCTTGGTAGAGAGGGCATCGGGCTGCATTTTCATTTGGATGGAAGGCCTTATGCGAGATCGCATCTGAGTGGTAATCAAATGTATTCACTGTCGACTTCGCAGATTCCAAATTCTGAAAGAAGGGAATAGAAAAGAAAAGAAAAAAAAAGAGACGACGCCTCCCTACCCCTCCCCCCACTTCTGGCTGACTTACCAACGCATCTGATAGACAGCGCCGTCCAATTTCCGTCAAGACAGTGCACCCAGTTCTCCATCGGTCTGTCTTCCTCTGGGTCTGGCATCGGCATCTGATCGTATCCTCTCCCGCAGGTGACCAGAATCTCCGCCTGGTGGTCGTACAGGCCGTTTCTGTTAATCTCGGGGGTGGTCTCGTACGATGGCGGAAGCTGGTAGAACATCCTCCCGGGGCATTTCTCTGCAGGCAAGCATTGATCCGGACATACAGGCGTCTTTCCGTGAGGCAGTGAGAATGGATTTGATTTCTTGGGGGCATTCCGGTCGACTGTAGAATAAACGTGTTTTTGTTTCTGTCTGGGCGGTCCATTTGTATGCATCAGCACGCTGCGTGCGTAAAACTTATACAAAAACTGCACGGATATGCATCTTTATACAACTTTTCGTGTCGAGTACGCGAAAGTGTTATCTATGGCTCTTCATTCGTTGATGAGTTTCTCTCTCTCTCGATCGGTTCTATGAATCTGAGTGTGACTCTTTCTTTGCCCACTAAGGTTGTCCCAGCAGATTCAAATAAAGAACAATGCGGCGGCACATGTCCAGGGGTATCCATTTTCCTCTTGTGCATGCACTCTAGAATTAAAATGAAAACGTAAGAGAGTACGTCCCTTCCCTTCTCTTCCCTTCCCTTCCCTTCCCTTCTCAAGGCCAAACAAAGAGGCACACCCACGAACCCACCCCTGCAGTGGAGCTGCTTGGAGGTCCAGGTCCCGTTGTTGCACCTCACCCCGTCCTCCGTCAGATTGGACACAGGGTCCGAGTACAACGAGTCGCACATGATGTGCCTCTCCGCTGCGTGACGAAAGTGAATCTCCTGACGCTCCTTTTCCAGACCCTCAATCATCTCCTGCAGGCAGGCAACAAGCAAATCATTCAATCAACTCTGCAATCAGACAGCCGAGTAGGCAGTCAGTCAACCAGGCTCACACACTCAGACGCATACCCCCCAAACACCCACATGCAGAGAGTGATCACGAAAGAGAGAGAAGAGCAGAGTCCCTCAGTTAGAATGCATGCACGCAGACCCGTTGGAGCGTGAAATTGACAGGCAGACAGACATAGGGACCAAAATGTCAGGTGAGTGAGGCGTGGCCTCCAATTTCTTCTCTCCTTCCAACAATACAGATGAACCTCCCTGAACATACAGAGAGACAGACAGACAGACAGACAGACAGACAGACCTGTGCTGGGTTGACCATGTAGGCCTGCGCGTCGAGCTCATACGCCGGGCACTTCTGGAAGCAGATGAGGGACATCAGCGTCCACTGGCCGTCCTCACACGTCACGTCCTCTTTGTTCACACCCAGAACGTCCGAATACCCCAATTCCCAGGGGACCTTCAGGCCGCCCCACTTGAGGTCGTCTGCACCGAAAAATGTAGAAAGGAAGGAAGGAGAAAGAATTTACTTACACACGATTTATTGCAAGGGCTGTAAGAGCGTCTGTCTAGATCGTTCAAGCTTTGCAACAGTCAAGCAACAGATGGTTGTTCTTTTCCTTCCCTTTCTAAACGACTCTTCTCCTCCCCCCTTTTTTTCTCTTCCTGCCTTCCCTTCCCTTCCCTTCCCTTCCGACCAGGGTCCGTGATACACTCTACTGTCCGTGTATCTCCGTGGGTGTTGGGGCCAGTCGCTGGGGTGACGAAGTAGCCGGGGGGGGGCGGCGGGAAGGGGCCGCAGTTGACTGCACAGAAGACAGAAAGAAAAAGAAAGAGGTGGCCATCAATCCCCACTGACTGAGTTGATTGGGTCAAGCTGACCCCCATTCTTAAGAGTAGTCCATCACATAAGCTGTGCGTACGAAAAGACACGCGCACAAACAGAACGAGAACAAACAATGCGGGATGGTCACTTAAAGGTTCGTGTCAGTCAGCGAAAACAAACGTTCACTTCAGTACATCAGACCATCAGCACACAGAAGCGGGACGACGGCAAATTTATGCAGAGAAGCGTAAAGCAAAGCCGCACTGGGAGGAAGGAGAGGTCGGGGTGGGGGGGGGAGGGGAAGAGGCAGACAGAAAGGCAGAAAAGAGCTCAGCTCTTGTGTCTTGCATACAATATCGGAAAGACAGAACGAAATGACTAGGTAGCTTGATATCAATAAACAGACAGGCAGACAAAAAGAGAGACGGAAAGATGGACAGACAGACAGACAGACTCACAGGCGCATTCGAGGGTCCTCGTGGTCCAGTACCCGTCTGTGCACTCTACCCATTCCTCGCCTCTTGTGCCGTCTGGCGCTTTCTCTGCTGCTTCTCCCTCTCCTTCCCCTTCCTCTTTCTCTTCTCCCGAAGCCACAGTCTTCCCTCCTCCCATCAGAGGTGAGAGTCCCTCGTGGCACCTCACCTTCACTCTCGTGCCATGGACCCAGGGAACCTCCACACCCTCCTCCGTCGACATCCTTCCCCCCGCCCCCTCCCGCTCAATCGAGTACTTGCGGGGATCCACAACCTCCCCGTAGGGAACGCAGTTCTCTGCAGCAAAACAAAAAAAACAAGAGGAAAGAGACGAGGAGAAGATTTACACTCAATAGAACATTTTTTGTAATTTCATTTTCAATTAGGCATATGATCATGAATGCCGTACACGTGTGTCGGCCAGTGTGCGAAAGACAAGCCTAAGCACGGTAAACAGGGATATGTGCGTTCCAGGAAACGAATACAAACGCGTGGACAAAACACCGCGGAAAGACTTCTGAAGCGTCTTCTGCCTGGCTCTGAAATGGGCCACTGTCCGTCAGGGTTTTCCAGTCTGTGGGTCTCTCTGTCTATCTTCCTGATTTCCATGCGGTACACAGACAATTGAAAGAGCACATGGATGCAATCAAATACAGCCGCCGGGAGCAATTCTTTGAGTGACTCTTCACGACCCTGAAGCGCATCAAATCTCGAGCTAGAGTATGCTCTGATGCCTCACGGATACACATTTATCGACTTGAATTCAACATCGGCCTCTGTTTGTTTTCACCCACAAACGAACATTCCTGTGACACCCCCGACCAACGTTTGCAGTGAACCTCCGCGATACTCCACTTTCCATCCGCACAGACGCTCGAGTCAGTGCCTGGCTCCCCCCCCGTCTCTAGTCTCGTGAAGCCCTCCGAACATTTGAGGGTGACCGAGGTGCCGTGTGCAAAGGTCCCGGTGGCACTGGCAGTTTCTCCCGATTTGGTCAGGGGGGGCGCGAGGCCCCGAGGAAGCCTCTTGAAGTTCTCCCCGTGGTTGTTTGGGTAAACTCCGCATGTGGCTGCACGAAGAAGAATTTGGTTGAGCGAATACATGCTTGATCGCAGGACCTCTCTGAAACGGTCATCCGAAAAGTCTCCAAAAACGCAGAAGGAAAACAAAATGCTGACATCGTACCAAACGAGCGAGCGCAATCCAGATTTGCAGCACGGGGAGACTCACCGAAGCACTCGATCAATGGTTGAGTCCATCGGCCGTCCACACACACCATCACGTCCTTCCCCGGAGTGGCTGGAATGGGGCTGTGGGCAGCTGCGCATTGAATTTCGTACCTGCACTCGATCACATGTGCACATTCCCCTACATTCCATATGTATGTACAGAGACTGTGCGTCTAAGTCGTGTTCAGCTGATTCTCCGAGCACTTTTGCCTATGCATACAGGAGCAGTCTTTTTGTGATCTCAAAACGTCTTTAGGCGTGAAAAAGAAGGAATGAGTGGTGGGGAAATGGGAAACAAATGCATCAGTCTGCGTGTAAGGAGAAGAAATGGTTTCATGATTCCGTCCGTCCCTTCCCCTCTGTTGCCGCTGCTGTGAGGTGTTGCAACAGACTCTTCGCCTTCTTCAGACAATCAACGGAAGGCAGTCAAGCCCATAGCGTAGCTAGTCCCTCAAATTTCCTCCAACCCAATGTCGACATGCTTGGAGGTGTCTTGAATCTGTATGCAAAACAATTACAATAATTCTTCAAGTAAATTTATGTATCATACATGCATCATACGCAGGCACAGGGAGAAGAACTGCACAGGGAGGGAAGAGAAGGACTCTTTCACTCACTCACTCACTCACTCACTCACCCACACTTCTTTCTTTCTAGCTGCCTACCGTGTGCCGTGTCGTGTGGAGTCTTTGCCGTCATCCGTTTTCGGAATCGGTTTGGCAAATCTTTTGGTGTCCAACAAAGGGAGGGCAGGGCATCGTGCTGCATTCATGCGACAGTCATTCATCGCAAAAACAGAAAGAGAAGAAGAAGAAGAAGAAGAAGGAGAAGAAGAAGAAGAAGAAGAATGAGGAGGAGGAGGAGGAGAAGAAGGAGGAACGTAGGTATCGTGGCATGGAAAAGAGCGGATGGCAATGCGCAAAATGAAAAGAGGACAAAGAGAAAAAGAGAGCGGGGGGGGAAGTTCAAGGAAGAAAACAGACCTATTTTGGGACATGAATGAATATGCCGGCTGACAAAACAGAGAAAGTGTGCGTCACAGGCAAGGAGAAAGACGGGGGGGGGGAACGAAGCAATGCTAATATTAAGCCCGTTATCCTTTTGCTGCCCTTCATGCTGTGTCTCTTCATGATGCTCTGTCTCCCAACCAAAACACACACACACACACACACACACACACACCTTCGCGAGAAAATACAGGTGATGCACTGAACCCTTCAATCGGGAACAAGCGTCGTTCTTTCCAAGCGACTCTTAGAGTGCATTTATCCAGAGAAAGAGAGAGCCCACCCATTCCTCTGTCTCTTAGAGGACACTGCGTGCGTCAACTTCTTTCCACGCAGAAAAGAACAGAATAAGATTGGATGGTGCAGCACTAGATCGAATGCGCGCGTCACTCACCCATGCAGCTCATCTCGAGGGGCGTCCACCTTCCTGCTTCACAAATTTGCGTCTCCGTGACCTTTCCCCCCTTGGCGACAAAATCCGATTCGAACTCGGGACCCTTGCACCCTACAGTCACTGTCGACGCGTGTGGGTTTTTGTTGGACGTCATCTCTTCGAGGGGCTTGGAGGAGTTCAGAATTTCAAATCTTTCCGAAGGCACTGGAAGCTCGTAGGGCGGACAGTCCTCTGAAAACAGCACAGCCGTGTTTCAATTCATTCGCTCCAATGCACTATTGAGCATCTCTTTTCTGTCTGTTTTCCCTTGCTCACTTTTTGGAAGTAAGGCGATCATCACATCACATGGAGTGATCGCAGCAATTGGAAGGAATCGAAATGGACAAGCGACTACACACAATTAAAGACTGTGTTCCAATGCTTTATTTGCATGCCTCGGACAGAATTACTGGTCACCAAGCATAGACAGACGTGCACAGTAGCGAAACAATTGAGCAGGTGAATGAATGAATGAATGAATGAATGAATGAATAAGGGAGAAGAAGATCCAAGTCATCCCGGATACACATGAAAGGAAAGAGGTCAAGGAAACGGACAAGCGTGCCATCGACCACAAAAAAAACTAAGAAAGAAAAAAAAAAAAAGAAAGAGAAAGAAAGAGAGAGAGAAGGAAACAAATTCACAGACTGACTGCCGCATTGTAGTGTCCTCATGGTCCAGTACCCGTCTTTGCACAAAATCGTTTCAGGCTCCTCACCCACCATCGGCTCGAACCCCTTCGTCCTGTCGCATCGGACGGTCCTGGAGGCCCCAAGGTCGACGCCTGTCTCCTCCCCCTCCACGACATACGCGTCTCCCTGAGTTCCTGTGTACGTTCCACAGTTGTCTGCACACATATATACGCACGGACATGCACAAAAGAGACAGGGAGGGGGACAGTAGTTTCTTCTTGCGTGTAGTTACCATGCGCATCAGAAACCGGCTTTGCAGTGCTAGCCAAATTTGCGACCCTCAAACTTACTCGCACCTTGCGTGTACAATTTTGAATCTTTGCACAGCAGAACAAGAGAGGACACGGCGATGGGTCAGTCAGGTGTTCATTCTTTCTACTCACGTCCGCACGTCAGGGTGACGAGAGACCACTGCCCGTCTCTGCAGGTGACCGTCTCCTCTCCAGATCCGGATACCACAGACGCCCCTGCAGGACATACGATGGACACCTTCGCCCCGTGTTTTCGGTTTCTTTCATCAGACAGAAGCTCCGAGGTGGTCATGCCCTTGACGAAAAATTTTCTCCTGTCCAAGAGCTCCAACGGGAAGGGCGGACAGTCACGGAGACACTCAAGGACAATGTCTGTCCACATCCCTCTCATGCACACAGAAGCGTCCTCAACAACACGTGGGTCCTCTGGAGAAAATCCGGGAGCGCAGGAGTAGAAAATCCGGCTGCCGTGTCTGTAGGGCTTCTCTGAGCCACCGCTAGGCCCCCCGACCGTCTCCGTGCGTGTGATTGCAAAGCGCCGTTTTGGAAAGGGCGGATCATCGGCGCATCCCTCTGCAGAGAGAGAGAGAGAGGGATCATTCAAAACACACACGGAGAGAGAGAGAGAGAGAGAGAGAGAGAGAATTGAGAGCCGAAAGTAAAACGAAAGAATCAGGACTTGTTAGCAAAAAGGGCAGTGGGTATGCTTGGACACAGAGGAAAAGTGTGCTCAAAATCGGGAATCTCTCTTGGAGAAACTCCATCTGTTCTCTTTGCCGGTCCAGTCAGCTGCCTAGCTTCCACTTAACCCGACCGAAAGTTTGTTTCTTGGACAACTCCCCTCACTTTCCTGGATCGACTGACTTTCTCTTCTGCACTGAGAAGAACGTCTTGTATCAACAACTTCACTCAATCAATGCCATCTATTCGACGCTATGAGAGAGCCCTCACAAAAAAACTACCATGTATGAAAGGGAAAACAGATCACAGCCATTTCTTTCGAGCCATTTGTCAAGGAGTCAGAGCAGCTCACGAACTGAGCAGCATGGAGAGAGAAAGCAGCGCGACCAGTCAGTCATCCTCCAACTGACTGATTGCCAGACTGAATGACTCACTGACACACTGACTGTAGCAGTGAAGCTTTCGGCCCCCGTAAGTGTCCCCCAGGCATTTCAGAGTGTCCGTGGCTGCCGCCTGCCAGTCCGAGGCAGGGAAGAACACTGCAGCGGCGTCACAGGAGATCTGCACAGAATCCCCAAAAGCGACGCTCCCGTCCTCTCCTTCCCGGGGCTGGGGGCTCACAACGTAACCAGGAGATGCCGCCTTCAGCGGGGGGCAGGAACCTGCAAAAAACAGGCAGGGTAATATGCAGGAAGACGGACGGGCTAAAGGGTAGGCGGAGAGAAATATGCGGCTGCGAAAACTTGCAAGAGTCATTTGAAGAAGTGAAGAAGGAGGGCAGTCAAGCAAGCAGGCAGGCAGGTAGGCAGAAAAGGTCTCACATCTCCCAAGACGTCACAAGGAAAAGAGACTCTCGATCATCCCCCACTTTCTTTGGCAAGAAAACTCTGTACGCACATACATACACATATGTGTGTGCGTGTGTGTGTGAGAGAGAGAGGGAGAGGGAGATGCACAGGGGAAGAGAGGCAGTTACGGACCGACCAGCGCAGTCGAGTGCCGGGACTGGCCAGTGGTTCTCTGCACACGTCAATTCAATCTCAGAGGGGGGTACTCTGCCGTCTGCCCGGGGTCTGGCCTTTTTGGGCGGCCTGCAGGAGAGCCGCACCCTCTCCCCATGCTTGGCGCCTTGGGAGAGAAACTCGGCGGGCGACACCACGTAGTCCTTCTCTTTTCCGTCCGGAAGTCTGAAAGGGGTGCAGTCACCTGCAGGCAGGCAAGAAACAGTCGTGAATGGATAGATAGAAATCGATGAATGCACTCATATCAGATGAAGAGGCATGCACGCATTCATGACCCATGTATGGACGTGTAGGGAAAACGCATGAGGACTGCGCGCCATCCAGAGAGAGACGCATGGGAACGTCCAGCTTCCTTTCGCATATGGGGTGTCCAAGGCATGATCGAAAGGGAGAAGGAAAGAAAATTCGGACACATAACGCACTCATGCAGACACACTAACGTTGCTACAGAGGAAGAGAGCGACACACAGGAAGACAGGTAGACAGACAGAGAGGCAGAGAGAGAGAAAGACAGAGAGGCAGAGAGAGAGAAAGAGGGACACAGACAGACTGACTGACTGACCCCAGCACTCCAAAGACACAGGCGTAAACTTTCCCTCGTCGCACGTGATCATCTGCAGCACCATGCGCGTAGCATCAATCCAAACCATTCAATGCATCCGGCCACCCAAAAACATCTAGATTCCTGTCGACAGAAACGATTTGTTGAGCTTTTCTGATTCCAGAAGGGCACTGCAATCTGTCTATAATTCACCGATGCCGATTCACGCAAGAAAGGGAGGGAGTCGTACAAACAGGAAAGAAAACGGCTGTCCACCTACCTGCTCTGATGGTTGACCCGGCCCCGGATGAAACCCGACTGCGCATTTGATCGTGCGCGTGGCTCCGTTCTCGCTTCCCCCTTCCGAAACTTCGTACGCCTTCGACAACGGCGGAGGTGTGCACAGAGAAGCGCAATGCAAGGTCAGAGGCTCGATGACCCCGTCAAAACAAGTGAGACGCTGTTCCTTCTCCTGTCGCTTGGAGGCCAACATCCCGACTTCCTCGTTGCACGCGATCTTCACACTCTCCCCGTCCTTCATCCATTCGCCAGGAGTCAGCACGTCAGGGGGAGTCACGACGAGAATCTCCGTCATGTTCGCCCATGGCGCTCTCGACGCGTGACACCCCTCTGCAACCAGAAATTAATTATCCATCCATGCAGCTTTCCATAATTCGGTCAATCAGGTAATCAAGGAATTCACATGTGCACACGCAAGGAAGCAGCGTATGACTGCAAGTGCATGTCGACAGGACAGATGCAGTCACGCAAACGGTGACGAAACCATGCAGATAATGCATAAACTTCGCGTCTTCTCACAACTTCAGATCAGATCAGAGAGACTCAACCGATCTCTCTCTCTCTCTCTCTCTCTCTCTGTGGGTGTGAGGGTGGATGGATGTGCAAAAATGTCGGCACACACCCCATGATTTTTTTGTCCGTCTGGCTGACAGACTCACTTCTGCAGTCGAGGGAGCGCTGTGAGTACTCTCTGTCCTTCTCAAGTCCGCACACCACAGCGTCCGTCTCCAGGGCGCCCACTGAGGGAAAGAACCCCCCCGTTTTGTTGCAAGAGAGGCGGGCGATATCGCCTGCAGATGCGGACTCCTGCACGACAACGAAGGCCTCCTTCTCCCGACCTCTGAGGGTATCCTGGTAATCCGGGCATGCAGCTGCACGCAGGCAGGCAGGAAGGCAGAAAAAAAGAAAGAAAGAAAGAAAGAAAGAAACAAAGAAACAAAGAAAGAAAGAACGAAGAGGTCGAAAAAAGAAAAGGGTTTACATTCGGATCAAGCAGGTGGAATTAAAGAGAGCGTTGCCACATAGTCCAGCCAATGGCACACACAAGGCATCCAACCTAGATAGAGTCGTGTTGCGGTACTCTCTGTGCGTTGAGGCGTGTCTGCTCCCTCGTCTCCTCATTTGAAAGTAAATGAAATCTGGTCCTCAAGAGTATATATTGATCGGGTACTCTCGACAGGCGCATGAGGAGGGAACATCCCGGACGAATGTTTTTGCATTGCGACTGAATGACAAATGTTTTCTGTAAACAAGTGGTCTGATAAAAAAGTAAGCAACCGATATGCTCCTTAGGGGGGGGCTCGCCAATGAGAGCGGAGAGACAACGGATGCACGGACAGATAGGAAGAGGGGAGACAGAGGGCGAGGAATCACCAAGGAAAGGGGAAGGGAAGAGGCAGGACGACATCTCTCTTCGAGGCTCCTAGAATCTCTCTGCTGGTCTACTGACGTCTGCACAAACAGTCGCAGTTCCTCGCAGGCCCTCCCCGTGCCTCCCTTTCCTTCTCTTCGCCCGTCAACTCCCTCCCCTTTCCCTCAAAAGAAGTTGGAGACGCTGTCGGATCGCAGCTCTCCTGCCTGTCCTTCTCCCCGTTGCCGCATCTGAAGTCCGTCCCTGCAGGGAGGCAGACAGGTAAAGAGGTAAAAAGATGAAAGGAACACACACGTGTACGGTGTCAATGAATTTCAATTGAGCGTGTATCTGCAACTCATTGATGTGTGAATTCGTTTTCTATGCAGTTGCGCCTCGATCTGGATTCTCTGCACAAAAATGCACTGGCATGCTCTCGCAGCACAGGAAGTGAGTCACAAAAGAAGAAAAGCGAACCAGAGAAAGAATAGACGCGACGTGTTTGGTTTTTTGCGCATTCTCCAGAGAGCATTTCGGACATGCGTGAGCTCGTGTAGAAGGAAGCGATTTCAAGCGCATCCTTCTCATCTGTTGGTCTCTCCATCCATTGGTCATGCCACGCATCCAGCAGACAGATAATATCTCTTCGTCTGTCTGATTCTTTGCTGCACGTATGTCTACATTCCTTTTCGGCTGTTCCGTCACTCTCTCCTCGGCTTGTATGTCTGAATGTCTTAATACTGTAGATGCACACACATTTACACACGTACAGGGAGGCAAACAGATTCGCATCCACACAAAAAAGACCGGAGAAGAATGAAAAGAAGAAAGAAATGACCGACCGATTTCCTTTGACAGGATTCTCTCCACGTCGGTCATCACGCTCTTGTCTGCCTCCTCTGAAGGGGTCATCGGCATGTTCTCTCGACTGATGCCTACATACGCCAACTCGCCCTCGAAGCATTCGCCCTTCCTTCCGGTCTCTTTAACGACCCCACAGCCAAGCACGGCCTCCCCAACGCTCTCCAAACTGCGAATGGTTGAATCCCGAATTTTCCTCTCTTTCCCTCCGCCCACCCGTCTGCCCATTCGAAAGAATTGCACCTTGTCATCCCGCACGCTGACCGAGAGAAGCATCGGCACTCCGTCCAAAGAGTTCCCTTCCTCGTTCCCGGCAAGGCCGCAAACGTCCACGACACTCTCGGGAGGCACATCGCTCCCTTCCTCCCACTCATTCACAAAACCAAACCAGACACCCCCCTTGCCCTCTGTGCCCTGACCGACAAATCCGATTTGTGCCCCAGCCCCATTGTCCAAGATCACCTGTTTCTCTCCCTTTGCGATCGAGTCTCCTCTCAACTTCAAAAAGAAAGTGAGAGTCAATCCCTTCAAAGAGGCGCCTCCTGGTTCCAACAAGGCAAAACAGGGTACTGCAGAGCTCAGAAATGTGTCCGGACCTCCCCTAAACTTCGCCCAAGCAAACCCCGACTGGGAGGGATCTCTTCTGCATTTTCCCAAAGAGCAAAAAAGGCAATGAATGCCGTCAGTGATGCGTGAAAAAGGAAAAACGCACACACGGGATCTAGAGAAGTCCTTCTCCGAAGGCTCTACTGAAGATGTGCATGTAGATCAGCATTCAAAAGGAATCAGATAAAAGAAGAAACCCATTGAACACGGCACGCCCTTCTTTTCGGCAAGCGCAGCGTGAGAAGCGAAGACGACAGCAAGTCCAGTCGCAATTGAACAGTTACAGAGACGATCGGCAGGTCTCAATGGTCGCTCGTATCAGATTGAAAACCAATATGTACTTGCATGTTCTAAGATCACTCCGAAAAACTGATTCACTGACTGACATTCCGGAAATTTCAGGCATAGACCAGGGCTGTGCCTGTCCTGCGAAGAAGACGGCCTCGTAGAATTCATCGTCCCTCCACTCGGACAGGAACGTTTTGTCCTCTGGCCCTAACACCGTCGTCACGTCGGGAGAATTTGGGGCAACGACCAGAACGATGGGCGCGACAATCTCGAACCCCGTGCATTCTTCTTCTGCCTCCCCTTCTGTTCCTGTCTTCCTTTGAACTAATTTCAGAGACCGCGAACCTCCTGCTCGTGCCTGTGCCTCTCTGTCCTGGTCCCTTTTCTCGTCCGACAGGCCGCCTTGCCGCTGTGTGCTTTCCGACGTGAAAACAAATGCTGTGCCCCCGTCAGAATTTTCGAAAGAGGGCGAAAGGTCCACTTCTGCTGCACAAATGACGGGAGGGACGGTTATTGTGCTCTTTGCTCAAGTCATACATGTTTTTCTGTGTTTTTGTTTTACTGGCACAGAATGTGCATATACGATGTCAGAGGGAAAAGGTAGACGGGAAGTCTGAGAGGGATTCGTTGCGTAACAAAACGGTGAGGCGCGGTACGTCGCTGCGGTCACGTTCATGTATGTTCGAATGCAGAGGCACATGGACCGATACAGATCTTCGTTTCCTACCTGTGTGGCGTGTCTCAATCGGGAGTTCTTTTAGGCTTCCGGTTGTTTGTGTTGTCGGAAGAGAAGCAACCTGCATGCAAGCAGACGGAGGAAGGAAAAAGAAAGGATTCACCCATGCAGTCGGCCGGGGTGCATTCCGAGCGTTTCGGAAGTAGACTGATGGTCGAGGAAGTCGCCTGAGGAAGAGAGCACTGACGTAAGAGAACAGCTCCCAAACGAGGAAGAAGTGCAAAAACAGAGACTGAATCGGAAAGTGTTGCATCCTGTCTTTCCCGACGTGGAAAAGCAATTGTATAAGTCCGTCTGGTTTCTTTGTCACCGGGCTGAATCTCGGGCTTCAAATGTCCCCATCACATACAAAGCTGCCCTATCAGCCTGAGGGTCTGGCCATGCAGAACTCTACAAATCTGGATAAGGGAGCTATAATAATATATGTAGGACATGTGTACACGTATCTATACGTACAACAATGCTACGCGTACAACGTACGATATGTGTATTTTCATTTCTGACAGATTTTAAATGTGCATGTATATATGTACTAGCTAGCTAAAACACGAGAGTGGGCGCGCATCGCGCGCCGAAGAAATACCCGTCTATGTATTATTAATAATATCGATATATATATATATATATAGTACTGAAGAAAGGAGTATAGAGGCGTACACACAAACTTTGTGTTTTGTCATTTTCCAGAATTGACAAAACACAAAGTTTGTGTACGCCTATACTCCTTCGTCAGTACTATATACGTAGTCCGAAATTTTTCGGCGCGCGATGCGCGCGCACTCAAAGAAAAATATTGCACATTAATAACTGTATATATATATATATATATATACATGCGCGCACGAACACACATATACATACATACGTACTGTTTTATATGCAGTCGACGAGTGTTATCGGAGTGTATGTAAACGATAGTCCATGCATCTGCTGAGGAAAGATCTCTCCAGGGTCTTCAGCCATGCAGACTTCGTGAAGGAGAGGAGACTGTGTTCCCACCCTTCTGGGCATACATATCGATATTTCTCAACCCCCATCGTTTTTTTTTCAACCCGGCCGGATTGTGTTTCGATCAAAAAACGTGGAAAGGATGTCTGGTTTCATATCACGCCGTTTTCTCCTGATACTGGGTGTGTACGTGATTGTGCTTGGCTCGGCACTTTTCTGGAGGAGAGTGGTCGACTATTACTCACCGGATCGGTTTGGTGGCGCAAATGCAAATGCAAACGCAACAACAACAATAACAACACAAGCTGAAGGACCCATACGTGGGAGCGAACAAGGACTCACTGCCGCTTCAGCCTCGACAGAGAATGTGGATCAGCAGGCGAATGGGCAAAGTGAATTGTCCTCGGACAAGAAGACAGAGGAGAGCGACGCATCAACGCAAACCGCAGCGATCGAGCCTCCAAAAGACCCTACCGCAGTTACACCGCAATCTGCCACTCCGCCTTCTGTTAATATTGCCTCCCCGTCTACCTCTCCATCTGGCACCCCCTCAGCCCCTCCTGCGGAAAAAACACAAACAGCAGCTGTAGCAGACGAAGCTTCGCCTTCGTCTGCATCTAGTTGGCTCACCAGCTTGCTCGGCAACGTCTCAGGTACAAGTGGAGCCAACGAGAACAAACCATCTCCCGCAGACCCGTCTCTATCTGGTGCACCCAACCAAACCGCTCTTTCTGATCAAGGGGTGGCAGATCAAACGAGTAACGGAAACACAACAAACCAGACGGTTTTGTCTGAGACAACAAATCAAACCGCACCAAGCTCAGGAGGGACTCTCCTCAGCCAATCCACTGACAATGTCACAGCCGCGGAAATAGCTGAAGCAGACAAGTATTTCGGTTTCACCCCGTCAGTCCGACCCAGGAGTAACAGAACGGTGACGGTCCAGTTTATGACCTCAAGTCACTTAAAGTATCCAGACGGGCCCTTCCCTGGGTGCAGCGTTCCATGTGCCGTCTACTCAGCCAAGAGCCCAAAGCGCAACGACAAAAACGCGGAGGTTCTCATGTGGCACGGGGTGGTGGGCAGCAAGTGGTCGAACGTGAAGAATTGGGGTCTAGAGAAGCCGATATTACCATGGCAGGCGAAGGCCTTCACAGGAATGGAGTCCGCTGTTCGGACCCCGGTCTTGCAAGACTATGAGAAGCTTTTCAACCTGTCAGTCAGTGTGTGTTCTTGCGTACTACTCATACGCGCAGCCTTCATTTGTCTGTCTGTCTGTTTGTCTGTCTTTCTGTCAGTCGCTTGGTCGTTCTCTCTGCTATTTACTTTGTCGTCTGTCTGCTTTTCTGTCTATCGTTTGGCTGGTTGTCTGGCTATCTGGCAATATCACGAAGTAAGTTCCCGAGGTGCCGACAAAGTGACCAAAAACAAACCGCATTCATATTCTTCTTCATCCATGGAAGGGAGATCTCCTCTCCTCTCCACTGTCATTTTTTGGCCTCTCGCCTGTGTCTGCTTTTTTGTCTCTCTCTCTCTCTCTCTCTCTCTCTGTGTGTGTGTGTGTGTGTGTGTCTCTGTCTCTCTGTCTCTTTCTCTCTCTCTCTCCCTTTCTCTCTCTCTCTCTCTCTCTCTCTCTCTCTCTCTCTCTTCCTCTCTATCTCTCTTTTCTGAGTTTCTCCTGTCCGACGTGTGTGATTCAGATGAATGCAGAAATGAGCAGAAAAATTCTTTCTTGCTGCTGCTACTGCTACTGCCACTTCATTTAGTTCTCCAAAATGTTCTTCTGTATTGACTTCTTCCAAGCACTCAGCAATCGTTCTGTTCGTAGAACGGCTTCTTTGTTGACTTCTTTCTCTTTTGTTACCCTTTCCGACGCTCGCTGGCTGCTCCTTGACTTCTCTCTCTGTCGTGTCCATCATCTCTCTCTCACGGCTCTAGCTCGATGTTTTTTGTAGATGAATTCTTTCTGTCAGTCAGTCACTGTTTCGTTTCCGGCATGTTAGCGGATAGACTTTCTTGCTGGCATAGTGTTTCATTCACCTAGCTTTTCTTGTGAGTTTTCCTTCGCCTACAGATTGATCGGTTCTCAACAAGAAATGAAATGTTCCTTCCTGTTTACTCGCTGCATGGCACAACACATGAGGGGCAAATGGGCTGACTGCACGCTTGCAGGTTCAACATGAGCTCCTCCTATATTCACCATGGAGACGTCAGTCAGTCAGGCAGGCAGGCAGGCAGGCAGTCAGTCAGTTAGGCAGGCAGGCAGGCAGACAGGCAGGCAGGCAGTCTGGCCAGCAAAGGGGGTGCAAGACAAAAACAGAGAAAGAGAGACATGAGAAACGTCTGAAAGGAAGGAAGGAAGGAAGAAAGGAAGGAAGGAAGGAAGGAAGGAAGGAGGGAAGGAAGGAAGGAAGGAAGGAAGACAGAAGAAAGGAAAGAAGACAGAATAAAGGAAGGAAGGAAGGAAGGAATGACGGACCCCAGAAAGAGCGAAGCAAGAAGTGCAGAAAGGAAGAAAGGAAGAAAGAAACAGAGAGACAAAAGAAGGAGTGAAGGAAAACACGGGAGTTGACCATGCGTCAGTTGTCAAAATCAAAGCATCGGCCCCCTCTCGTTTTTTTCGCTTTCTCAAAGGCGAAATCTGTATGGACATTCCACGCACTCTCGCTTGCTCGCTTCTTGTCTGTCTAGCTCTCTCTCCTTTCTTCTGCTGAGTTCATGGGTCTTGGCCTTGCCCCTGTGAGGAAGACGGGATCAATTCTTTGGCGTGGAGTGAGTGTGTCAGAAAAAGCAGCCAGCAAAAATATTTCGTGCGTCAGCTCGACTCCGAAAAAAGTCTGATCGATGCCGCACAATTTCCCAAGTAATTCTACCGCAACAGAATGAGTGATTGAATTGATTGAATGAGTGAATGAATGAGTGATTGAATGAGTGAGTGCAGAGCTGGATGTCGTATCTGGAGCCGTGGATGGTGGCGGGTATGAACGTGAGTCGATGCCTTTTTTTCGTTTTCAGAAGCTTCATTCGTCCTTTTGTTCTTTCATCCATTCATCTTTTTCTCAATGTAGTTCGTTTTCTTTCTTTCTTTCTTTCTTTCATTCAATTAGTGTTTCTGCTTTTCCTTCGTTTGCTTTTTCCTTGCTCACCTTTTCATGCTGTCCTTGTCCCACTTCTTGTCGGCCTGTTTGGTGACTGGATGACCGACCAACTGTTTGCTTATTTAAGATATCCTTTCAGTGTCGACCTGCCGAGTTGTTGAGCTGTTTGGCAAATGATCTGCCCTCCCTCCCGTTGATCCATGTCCCCCTAATTCTCTGTGCCTTTTGTTTTGTTTACTCTCTGAGGCGTCAGTGCAATTTCGTCCTTCTCTTTGCTGAAGGAATCACGATGAGGTTTTCTTTTTGTAGTCTTCCCCATGCAGCACTTTTGATGCTTCAGTCGCAAAGATCTTTGTATCCCTGTTCCTGAGCACCATATCCTGCTTTGCTTTAATTGAGTCTTTCTTCGATTTGTGATTTTGCATCCTCCCGGAAATCTCTCAGCAAGCGCAGACGTTCGCAGCTTCTCGCCCTCCTTACTTGCTGCGTGTTTTTGTGTTTCGATCCTTTCAGTCCACCCCAACGCCGTTCGCCGAGAAGAGAGACTCTATTGTGTTTCTGAACAAAAACTGCGGCACAGCCAGCAGGAGAGAGCAATACGTCCGGGCAAGTCGAGTTTTGTTCTTTTTTTTTCTTGCAGCTCTCTCTTCTTATTGAATTTCTTCCTCCGTCGCCTCTTGGAGGCCCTCTCTTTTCTGTTGAGAGCTCGCCTTGAATTTAAGATCATGCTCTGAGTGAACGGACGGAATGTCTCTCTGTCTCTCTGCCTGCTGCCATATGCATGAAGCTCTGTAAGGCAGCAGTCGGGCTGACAAAAAAAAAGTTTCCCGAAGAGGGCAGGGACAGAGGAAAGCGCGAAAATTTCAGGAAGAAGAGAGAGAGAGAGAGAGAGAGAGAGAGAGAGAAATAAAAAAAGCTAAAGAAGAGGAAAGAAGGTGAAACTGAAGAGAGCGAGAGGGAACGTGAGGGACAAATGTGCAGAGCTTCCAGTGTCTTTCTGCAAATTCTCATGTCTGTCTGTCTGTCTGTCTGTCTGTATAGTCTGTCTGTCTGTCTGTCTGTCTGTCTGTCTCCCTGTCTCCCTGTCTCCCTGTCTGTCTGTCTGTCTGTCTGTCTGTCTCCCTGTCTCCCTGTCTGCCTGTCTCCCTGTCTCCCTGTTTGTCTGTCTGTCCGTCTGTCTGTCTGCCTGTCTCCCTGTCTCCCTGTTTGTCTGTCTGTCTGTCTCCCTGTCTGTCTGTCTGTCTCCCTGTCTGTCTGTCTGTCTGTCTGTCTGTGTGTCTGTCTCCCTGTCTCCCTGTCTCCCTGTCTCCCTGTCTCCCTGTCTATCTGTCTGTCTGTCTGTCTCCCTGTCTCCCTGTCTCCCTGTCTCCCTGTCTATCTGTCTGTCTGTCTGTCTCCCTGTCTGTCTGTCTGTCTGCCTGCCTGTCTCCCTGTCTGTCTGTCTCCCTGTCTCCCTGTCTCCCTGTCTATCTGTCTGTCTGTCTGTCTGTCTGTCTGCCTGCCTGTCTCCCTGTCTCCCTGTCTCCTTGTCTATCTGTCTGTCTGTCTGTGTGTCTGTCTGCCTGTCTCCCTGTCTGTCTGTCTGTCTGTCTCCCTGTCTCCCTGTCTCCCTGTCTATCTGTCTGTCTGTCTGTCTGTCTGTCTGTGCAGGAGCTGATGAAAAGGCGCAAAGTGAAGGTGGACGCTGTAGGCACGTGCGTCGTGGGGCTCTTTTTTTTGTCCTCCTGTCTTCTTTTTCTCCTCTGGCAGAACACCGCAACTGCTTTTGTTTTCACTTGTGTGTGTGTGTGTGTGTGTGTGTGTGTGTGTGTGTGCAATCTATGCACGTGAACATTCCTCGCTTGTACGTGTCCAACTTTCTGCCTGCTCCTCTTTCTGTCTGCTTGCATGTGCATCTTCTTCGTTCTTGTGTTCTCCTTTTTCCGACTTTGTCCTTTGTTTCCTTTCGGAGTTTCTGCCTACGCTCTTGATCTCTGCGTTCCCATTCGTGCAGAAACACAAAACGCCTTTCTTTCACTGCATCTGCCTGTTTGCCTATACAGATTGTGTGTCTGCGTTTGTGTTTGTCGGTCTGTCTGCCTGTCTGTCTATCTGTCTTCACACCCTGTCGGTCTCTTCTCTGCAGATGCCTCCACAACGCCGACTTTGTTCGTGAGACGGATCCGAAGAAAAAAGGACCCGTGAACAAAAGAGCAACGTTCCAACGGTACGTGGGCGTTTGCATTTACTTTCATACAGAATTCTTTTTTATACAGAATACTCCATACAGAATTGTATGAAAGTAATTGCGTGAACAAAAAAGCAGCATCCCAACGCTGGGCGTTGCTTTCTCCTGACTCTTCATTCATCTCCCCTTTTCTTTCTTCCTTTCCCTTCTTGTTTTTGTTGTGTCTTTTTTTCTCCTCCCTGTCCTTCCTGTCTGCCTGTGTGTCTGCAAGTCCTTCTCCCTTTTCTTCTTTCTCTCATGGAGATAAAAAGAATGTACTTGACGGATCGATTCTCCGAATTTTCTTCTCCCTCTCTCTGCCCCCTCTTTCTCTTTAATTCCTGCTTTTCCTGCCTTCTGTCTGACTTTTTTGATACATGCAGATACAAGTTTTGTCTGGTGTTTGAGAATTCGATCACAAAAGATTACGTGACGGAGAAATTATTTGAGGCCCTCGATGCGGGGTGAGTGGAGCTGTACGTGTGTGAACACAACCATGGGAGGGAGCGAGTCTCTCTGCCTCTTTTTTTGTCTCTCTTTCTCTTTTTTTGTCTCTCTTTCTCTTTTTGTCTCTCTTTTTCCTTTTGCTCCCCCCC
>JAHBMJ010000365.1:48021-49258 GCA_018398765.1 Chromera velia | reverse complement strand
TCTCCCCCCCCCTCTCTCTCTTTCTCTTTCTTTTTCTCTCTCTTTTTCTCCCTTCCTCCCAAGCCTTCCTCCTTCCCTCCCTCCCTCTCTCTTTTTCTCTCTCTTTCTCTCTCTCTTTCTCTTTCTCTCTCTCTTTCTCTTTCTCTCTCTCCCTTTGTCTTTCTCTCTCTCTCTCTCTCTCTCTCTCTCTCTTTCTTTTTCTCTCTCTTTTTCTCCCTCTCTTTCTCCCTTCCTCCCAAGCCTTCCTCCTTCCCTCTCCCTCCCTCTCTTTCTTTCTCTCTCTCCCTCTCTCTCTCTCTCTCTTTCTTTCTCTCCCTCTTTTTTAAATTCTTCCTCTCTCTGTCCCTCTAGCTCCCTCTCCCTGTCCCTCTAGCTCCCTCTCCCTGTCCCTCTCCCGCTTCCGCTTCCGCTTCCTCTACGCTCCCTCTCCTTCTCTGCGTTTCTAGAAACTTACTCATACCGATGGGAGGACTCCGCCGAGCCTGAGTGTCGTCTCATACCGTCTCCTAAGTGTCGTGTACTGCGAGAGAGACGAAAGAAGTTGCATGGCTATAGATTGATACATATTCATAAAAAACATGTTGTGAATAATGATTATTCTAATTAGATATTTCTTATAGACGGATAATGATTGTTCTGATTAGGTACTTCTCATAATCATTATGCGTTTCTCTAAAAGTATGTCAGTAATCATTATCAAAATTATTTAATGACCTACTAATGATTATTGTTTTACCTTAATCAGTCACTAATCATTAGTGAGTTAACCCACTGATGATTGAACAGTACTATGATTTACTCTTCATTCCTCCTTCAAAGGGGTATCCATTCCCTCGAGGATCCCCTCCACATCTTTCAAAATTTCATCCGTCCCCAGATCAGAGTCCCCCTCTACCTGATGAGGCCCGTCTGTGGCACTCGCACTCACACCGGCAGTCTGCAATCCCATACCATCAGGTTCCTTCGGCAAGCCCAGCTTCTCGGGGATGCGCTCGATCCCATCCCCAAGTTTCCGTATGTGCTTGAAAACCGCCTGTTGGGTCTTCAGGGAAATGCGCACCTGCATATTGATCGAGTTCGTGCACCTCATCTGCACAGTGTACCTACCTGTGGCTGCGTTTTTGCCAAAGCCGTTTGGCCTCTTGAACAGCTCAGCGGGGTTCTTCATTGGTGAAGCACGTACACAAAAAATGTGTCGCACGCGGTGTTGACTGACTCTGTCATTCACATTAGCTGC
>JAHBMJ010000365.1:38021-43021 GCA_018398765.1 Chromera velia | reverse complement strand
CTTGAAAGTCTGTGTTGCAAGCGTGGAGTATATCTTGAAAGTCTGTGTTACTATGACTCTGTGAAAGTTTATAACTATGTTGTACTTAGTTATACTATGTTATACAAATTTTTGTCTTATAATGAAATCATTGCTAGGTGGATGCCTTTCTTTTACTTCAGAATCCTTTGATCAGTCTGTATGGGCTGCGATCGATAGGCCATGATGGGCTGCGGCCTAGGCTGTGGTGCCATATGGCTACATCACTAGCGGTCGCTAGCCGCTTGCGCAGATAACTTGATTGGCTTAGGTCGGCTGCGCCGCAGGCGTGGATAAACTTGATTAACCGTGCCGTAAATGCGGACGAACTTGAACTTTCTGCTTTCAAGTGGCCAGTAGTGTCAGGGAGGTGACTTAGCCAATCTGAGCCTGCTAAGTCTGACCTAAGCATTCGGCTACATTAAGTTAAAACTTAAAATTTCTCAGTTCTAAAGTATACTAAAAGTTTTAAAATTTAAAGTTTACATTCACACTCTACTTTATAAAATAACTTTACAGATCACACGATTTACGCCTGATATTGTAGATTATTGTTGTAACAATCTGCTTTGGATGTCGTGACTTACCGAACGCTAGACGCCTATTATTGGCCGATGGCCTAGCCGATGGCGATGCCACGATGGCGTATGATGATGATGATGATATCCAATTTTCATGCATGACCAACTAGGTGGCCACTGCACAATGAACTTAGTAGCCAATTAATGTCAAAGCAAAGTTTTCGCACAGCTTTTGAGAAGTCAAGGTCGTATGACATGTGCGGCATTATGTGCGGCTGTCTGTTTGCATCTGTGATTCTATGTTTGGGCGCTTCAGTCACGCCAGAAAATACAGAAAGGAGCGCCTCCCTCGATCAAAGCCGAGTTCAGGCTAGAACAAACAAAGAAGATTGTTTAAGAGGTGGGGGGGGGTTGAGTTCATGTCTGTCGTGCAAACACACTGATTCGAACACACAAGCAGGGAAGAGACTGGCGCCATGAAAATGCGTGGCATGGGTACACTCTTCGAGGCAACCCGTTCTACGGATTTTACTCTTTCTTTCTGATCCATTTTTCTCCTCCAGAGGTCATTCTAATTCACCCGGTAAAGGCTGTCAAGGTTTCAGTTGTCGCTGCTCCCAATGATGACGGCAGACAGAAATTTCCAGCCAACGCTTGAAATGGCTACCGTATTCACTCGAGCAGCCGAGAAGAGAAGAGAAAAAAGTCCAGCCCCCCGGTTTGACCCCCCCCCGCCCCCCGTTATTCAAATTCGCCTCTCTCAGAATTACCGTGTCGGTTGACGATGAATCCACAGAGAGCGACAGGCAGAGTGACGAAATTGACCCATTGCTTCTCTCTTCCTTCCCTTCTTTTCACCCCACTTCCCTGCCGTCCCAGCTCCCGTGCTCCATATGATGAGAATCTGACTGCTCGATCTTTCTTCATTCCCGTTTTGTCCCCTTTCCAAATGTATCCACCATCGAAGCATCCAGGTTGCGTCTCTCGTAGTACAGACGACCGGGCTCGGCTCCTGCGACCGTCAGGCAGGGCATTCATGTCATCAATCACACTCACTCACTCAGCCAGCTCCCTCATGTACACACACACACACACACACACACACACACACACCACACACACACACACCACACACACACCACACACACACACACACACACACACACACACGCACGCACTTCTTTCACCACACCTCACCAGGACAAAGAGACATTCACACCATCAACAGGTGTGGGTGGAGTCACACAGGGCCGCAAAGAGACGGAAGGAAGACTGGACACAGACAGGGAAACGAACGAACACACACGCAGACAAAACTTCTTGACCAAATCCTCTGTTCCAAGAACCAGCGCAAAGCCTGCCTGGGGACAAATTAAAATCCCAAGTTCGCCTGCATGATTTGCTGAAAAGAAAGAAAAACCAACACTCTGCGGCCCACCCCCCCTCAGTCACACAAGAAAAAAGAGACACGAGTATTTCCATTCATTTGAACACAGACGTACTGACCAGAGACCTGTCCGAGATTCACGTAGCTGTTGACCATCCCCCCCCGTCCCCGCAGCTGCTCCTGTGCCGCCATCGACCTGCAGAGTCGATCGACAGAGAGAGCTCTGTATCGAGTCTTGTCAGTCACTTCATTTGCTCAATTGCCATGCGGACGGAAAGAAGTAGGGCAGGCTCCAGAAAGCAAAAAGAGCTGTGCATACCCGTATTTGTGTCTGTCTCTATCTCTATCTGCCCGTCCGACATGGTTGGAGACTTCTCGTCCTCTTCGTACGTCTCTGACTGATTCTGCCCGCAATCATTCAACGTGGGACTCACGCAGAACCCGATTGCCTCCCTCACACCTCCCCTTCCCTCTCTCTTCCCCAGACCAACTGACAGACTGACTCTTCATTGAACTCTTCCCCTCCGTTGAGGAGAACTTCTTCTTCGTCGTCGTCCATCGGCTCGTCTTCGTCTTCGTCCTCTCCCCCCCGCTTGTTCTTCGAGGTTGCCGCACGTATAGTGTCTCCCGTCTTCTCGATGTCCCCACTGCATGTGCATGTGCACAGAGAGAGACACACACTTTCTTTCTCTCTCTCTCTCATTCAACTATCTCATCGTCATACACATAACGTGAACGTGTACACACACCGACACACACAAACCCACGCACACGCATACACACACACACACACACACACACACACACACAGAGAGAGAGAGAGAGAGAGAATCACCGCGGTTTTCATTCAGTCACGCTTACAAAATCTCTGTGAGGCGTCTCTTGTTGCCACAAGAATGTCTGCAGAGAAAAAACTTCAGGCCGGCGGAACTGAGCCCCGTCGCTCGACATATCTCTCCTCCTCAGTCACTCCCTCTGCTTCATCTGATGCAGGAAGGGACACACCCAAGAATGTCGCTTCCCAACCGAACCCTTTCAAAAATTGGCTCTTCAAACCAAACCGCAATCAACCAAAACAGCACTCATTTCTCGACACGTCCCTCATACTTTTCACATCCTCACCTCCGGCATTGTGACAAGAGTTGAGCCTGTGCCTCCCGGGAGTCGTACTCCAGAGTCTCTGCGCTAAGGATTTCCTCTGTTGCCTCGATCACCTCGTAAGTGTACCCCTGCATGCACCAACAGGAACAAACCAAAAGAAAGAAGAGGGCGTATTCCAAAAGGCAGAAAACAGATGCATGCAGGGGGCAATCCAAATGTCGAATTCCGGAGGACTTTCATTACAGGTCCGATGTTTTGACGGACGCTATGTTCGTTAACACAAACATGCTCGTGTCTGTACAGACTCAACGAGGCTTCGTTCACCTTCAGCGACTGCCTTGCAGAATGACCTCCCCCCCTTCTGGTCTCGTCGGGTCCCCATGTACACATACATATCCGTGTATTTGAATTGAAATCCATGAGCACCCTGCAGGCGCTCATCCTGTCAGTCACTCACCTGATCGATCATGAACTGTTGCCTCTTGTCTGCGAAGTACACCTCCTGGGTGTCCTTCGAGAGGAGGGAGTAGAAGTAGGCGTTGTACTGAGTCGGGTCGGCAGAGACTTTGGGACGCAGAATGCGGCCCAGTCTCTGGGCTTCCTGACGACTGCACCCATACACGTAAACACATAAAACCTCACACGCAATCATACGCACGAATAAGGCACATGGATATGCGGAGAGGGGGGGGGAGAAACAAACAAATGAAAGAATGAAAGAAAGAAAGGAGATTCCTCTCAGGTTCCCCTTTTCCCAACCAAACAAGAACAAAGAAAAAAAAAAAAGACTTACCGAGAAGCGAAATTGAAGGAGATCTGGATGACAACGTTGGCATTGGGAATGTCGATGGCGTTGTCCCCGACTCTTGAGAGGAAGAGGACGTTCACCTCGTTGGTCTCCTGCAGGAAGGAAGAAAGGAATGAAGCCGCCTGATGCGATTAATCACATTCCATTCAAGTGATTCCTTCTCTTTCGTCCGGTGCAATTTGGTAGACAGCAAAAAAAACAGAGGGGCTCAGCAGAGAGGCAAATCAAGTGAAGGGTGGACGCACAGCCAGGGAGGCTGTGTTGACAGAAGGAGGGGCAGAAAGGCAGGCAGGCGACTGCATGCACGAAGAGGAGAGGATCTTTGGCAGTCTGCCACCCTGTGTGTGCATATCTTTGAATGAAGTCTTTCTCCCTTTCATCTGTCTCTCTGACTGGTCTGAAAACGAAAATCATGAGCAAGCCGAGCATGCATAAGACAAACGAAGGCATGCCATCAAGAAAGAGCAGCCTGACAAAGGAAGATGAAGGAGGGACCGACCCCAAATTTCTTCAGCCAGTAAATTCGTTCAAACATCGGGACAGCACCTGAGATGAACGGTTTCTTCAGTTTTCTCGCCAGCTCTCTGCAAAAAGGAGCGCACAATTAAAGGAAGAAATTGGGGAAGGAAGAGAGGACAGCGCACATGCACAAGAGAGCGCGAGAGACGAAGGAGATGAACCTCCCGCAGAGTTGGACTGACTCACTTACGGACATGCACTCTTACTGACAGAGAAGCAGACAGACACCCAAAAAAAAAACAGCCCCGACTCCAGACAGTGAAGAAGGGAAAGAGAGAGGGGACCGAACGTGAAAAGGGTTAGACGGATGACTTGATTGATTTCTCCTTTCCACTCCGAGGACCAAACAATCATCGAAACATATCGAGAGTTCTTTGTCCGTCCCACAGTTCATCAATCCCCTTGATTGACAGACAGACGGATCGATCGACTGACGTGAGGATGAACAGAGCATCGGAGAAGACAATCACCTTATCCCCGCAATTTTCGTGTCTCCTGATGAGGAACTCAGCCATGCGCAGTTTGTTCGGGTTGCACACCCACAGCCTCCTCTGCGTCACCGCATCTCCCTGCTCGGAGTTGGACAATGGGCAGATGATAAAAAGAAAAAAGGGGGGGGGGGGGGGAGAGGACATTCCCGGGGGGG
>JAHBMJ010000365.1:33201-36450 GCA_018398765.1 Chromera velia | reverse complement strand
AGACAGACAGACTATATGTTTCTTCTTCTCCCTTCTTTTCTTCATGGACAGACAGAGAGACAGACAGACAGACAGACAGAGACAGACAGACGGACAGAGAGACAGACAGACAGACAGACAGACAGACAGACAGAAAGACAGACAGGCAGACAGACAGACAGACAGACAGACAGACAGACTATATGTTTCTTCTTCTCCCTTACAGACAGACAGACAGACAGAGAGACAGACAGACAGACAGACAGACAGACACAGACAGACAGACAGACAGACAGACAGAGAGACAGACAGAGAGACAGACAGACAGACAGACACAGACAGACAGACAGACAGACAGACAGAGAGACAGACAGACAGACAGACAGACAGACAGACAGAAAGACAGACAGGCAGACAGACAGACAGACAGACAGACAGACAGAGAGACAGACAGACAGACAGACAGACAGAGAGACAGACAGACAGACAGACAGACAGACACAGACAGACAGACAGACAGACAGACAGACACAGACAGACAGACAGACAGACAGACAGACAGAGAGACAGACAGACAGACAGACAGACAGACAGACACAGACAGACAGACAGACAGACTATATACAGACAGACAGACAGACAGAGAGACAGACAGACAGACAGACAGACGGACTGACAGACCGACCGATGAGATACTGGAGGTCATGGATCAGGTCGTCCTCTCTCACAAGGGTTGCCGTCAGTCCCAGTTTGCAGTGACTCCGAATGGTTTCGCACACCTGAAAGGGATTGAGGGAGAAGGGAGGAAGAGGGAAAACACGTTGACGGATCATGAAAATAAAACTCATGGAGGGGGTAGGAAAGCGACACACAAACACGCAGACGCCCAAAAGAGGAGAAAAGAGGGAAACCAGAGGTGAACAAATGCAAGAGACGTGCTCGATAAAGTATGCGAAAAAAAGGAACAGCAGCAGATACTGAGCACTTCATGAGAGGTTGACAGAGGAACCTGGGTGTCGGTTGTTTCCTCAATGCCCAAACGAGTCTTGCCCGCTCGATCATGCACCTCAATTCGTGTTTCACTATTCGACTTACGAACTGACCGACCGACCCTTCTGAACTGCGGGGCGGGTGCATATTGGACCTCATCCAAGATGAGGAGACCCCAATCTCTCTGGCGGACTTGTTCGAGAATCCGGTTGGTGATCTCGCTCCGTTTGCCTGCAAGGGGGCAATGGGGGGGGGATGAAAGAGAGAACTTGGAAAGTACTGGAAAAAGTCCTACTTCTTTCTTTTCGCTCCTGGCCTCACTCCACTTTGTTCAGTTCCACCGTCAACCGTTCATCTCCTGAAACCTTATAAAAAACCTGACCAGAAGAGATAGACAGACACATTGTTGGACACAGAGGTATCCAGAGAACATGTCTTCTTTTCCCCTCCCTTCTTTTCATGTACACACCAGACAGACAGAAAGACAGACAGGCAGGCCGGCAGACAGACGCACAGAGAGAGAGCATATACCTACCTGAATGTGACATCATTGAGTAGGTCGAGATGAGGACTCCGGGACCGTTTGAGGGCAGGTCCTGCAGAAGGATGGAAGAGGGAACGTAAGTAGAAATGCAAGATCGGGGACAAAAACTGGAAACGAATCTCGGTGGAGAATGTTTCTTTGCTCCTCCTACAAAGAGAAGTCGGAATTCTGTTTCTTGACATACATCTATCTTCCTCCTCTCCTCTGCTCTTCTTCTATGCTCTGTCTGGCCCAACTTGGCGACCCCTCCTCATCATTCTGCGATAGGGCATGCAGCCGTCACGAGACAGACACGCATGCAGATCGATCGACAATGCCGAGTGCGCCCTTCTCCTGCTGCGAGCATCTTTCTCAACCCAAGGAAAGTCCAACACAACACAGCCTCCAGTCCCTCCCTCAACGCAATCACTTCACTTCCTGGGCACAAATTCTTCAGCTTGGAGGGAGGCTTACAGAAACTGCCATTTGCCACTCTAGGTAAGTCTCCCTGCCCCCCCTGCCCCCTTTCTGACTGACCCTCTTGCTGTCCGATGTGAGAGGGACAATCAGTTGGGGATCAATCGTTGTCCACATTTCGAACTGCCGTCTCCACTGGTCAACAGCCACTGCATCGCATCACCAAACAGAAAGAAAGAGAACAGAGGAGAGAAGAAGAGAATTCCACAAACAGTATTGAAGCTGAAACTACCATCTGCACACATTCTTCCCAGTCAAGGCAAACGAAACTGCAGTCTCGTCTCACTTCCCCACCATACTGCACCCTCGTGGACATGCAGCTTTTTTTTTTTTTTCTTTCAGAAAAACATATTCTCACACTCAACAAAAGCAAGGGTGAGGTGCAGCCAGGAGAGACCAGACAGGTCCAGCAATGAATCCATACAAAGATCACGAAAAGCAGGAGAAAACGACCACCAGACAACTACCCTGCAAAATCATCCTCAAGATGAGTCATCTTCAATCCAAGTCAAGATGACCAACCATTGACAGACAGAAAGACAGACTATATGTTTCTTCTACCCCCTGCTTTTCTCCATGCACACAATAGACAGACTGACAGACACATAAACTTGTGCAGGCTTACCAGCAGACGACGTCAGCACGGCGCACCCTTTCCTCAAGGTGGTGGCGGCGACGACACCAACCAGTGTCTTCCCGGCGCCGCAGGGGAGAACGATGATCCCCGATCTTGCACGCCCGTTTGAAAACATCTTGCGGAGCGCCCGTTCCTGCAAATCCACACATTATTCTCTCATCCACTTACACACTACACACACACACACACACACACACACACACACACCAGCGCCCGCACACCCGCTCACCGTGTCACAGACACAGCCCTACCTTCGTTTCAGGCAGATGCAGTCCAAGAGCTTGCCGGAGAAGCAAAGAGGGGAGAAAGGAGCATCAGCGCCATGACCGGATGATGCGAGACCAGACAGAATCTCTGCGCAAATGAACTGTCTGTGCGACCGACCCACGACAGACTGACCTGATATTCTCTGATTTGTGTCACGGGTCTCAGGTTCATCTGGATGCTGGGGGAGGGGTCTCGCCTGCAAGTGGAAACGAAAAAGGGCAGACAGAGAAAGAACGTTTTGTTCAAAAAAAAAAGAAAAGAGCGTAAGACAGTGTGCTTTTGACGGCTTTGCCGAAAAAGAATCCCACTGAGGTTGAAATGGCTGACAGAACGAAAAAAAAAGCAACGGCCACAAGCAGAAGGAGCGATGGAATCT
>JAHBMJ010000365.1:20701-28201 GCA_018398765.1 Chromera velia | reverse complement strand
TCTGGATCTTTCCAAACCTGCTTGTGCGGGTGACGGAAAGGTGGATTTCCGGAGGCTTGCAGAAGGTCTGGTTGGGGACTTCAGTACATGCGCCATTTGCCTCGAAGTGACCCTACCGGACTCAACGGCATTCGCCCTCCCCTGCTCGCACGTCTTTCACCAGAGTTGCGCTACTGAGTGGTTGAAAAGGGAGAACTGTTGTCCCACTTGTCGCAAAGCCTTTCCGGGCAAGGGATACAATTTTGTTCGTCTGGTTAGGGGGGAGGACGAAATCTTCTCTCGCCTCCGTGAGTGGGTGATCAGCGGTCGCTGTCAGCGATGCCTCTTCTCGCAGGACGACGATCCCGCCGTGATGATGGACAATCACCCGCACTTTCCTAACGGGACTGTGATGGTCCCACTGTCAGAGGCGACTAGAGTATGTGAGATGTTTGGATTGCCCATGAAGTGGGGGGACACTGTCAGGGACAGTCGGCAGACTCTGGGTCAGGGACAGACTCTCGGGGCCATACCTGCGTCTCTGCAGTGATATAGAATTGAAGGCCACCAAACAGGCTACCTTGCAAATTTGACTAGAAATTTGAGTAGTAATTTAGATGAGCAATTTTTAATTTTAAAGTAATTTAGAGTACTTTAGCTTAGTAATTTAAACCAATTTAGAGTAATTTAAAGTAATTTAGAATAGTAAACTAAATTAAGTGATTTGGAAAGTTAAATTAGGATTAGGATTAATCAGAAATTTAATTTAGGAAAGCGGGATTAATGTCTGGACTAGTGTCTTGAGGATTGGTCTCCCGCCCTAATATGCCGAATGTCTCACGTGCATGCGGCTATAGACATGCGGCTTCCAGGAAAAGCGCCTAGACGCATCAAACTTTCTTGGCCGTCTCGCACAGGTCTAGCCTGTTCCGCAAACGAATCATATTAAACAAATTACTAATTTTTATCAAACTTTGCAGATCGATTTCTTATAAACTATAAAGAGTTGCATAGACGTTCAAACTGACAGTGTTTATAGCTCTATAACTAGCTCTAGTATAAGACTAAATTTAATGATATAGGGTATATTGAAGTACTACCAAAAAAATAAATATTTTTTATAGAAAAAACAAACATAAATGAACTGTTTTGTTGCGATTTAACTGAGCAGAATGTATTACCCGAAAACATCCCTGTTGAAGAGCCTCCATCCTGACAAGTGCACATGCGTGCTGCATGTACCTCTCTGCAACCCCTCTGGTGAAGACCTTTCTCCTCCCTCGACCCAATGAGAAACCCTCTCTCCGTTTCTGTCTGCAATGACTGTATACTTCAAGGAAAGAGAAAGGCAGAAGGGCTTCGCTTCTCTCCGGCACTCTCCTCCACAAGCACTACACAAGAATGAACCATCATTGAGGCTGCACGCGCTTCGATGAGGCAACTTGCTACCATGAAGTAGGAGGAGGCTGGTCCCGGGCACGGATGGCCGCGTTACGCGTGGGTTGCCCCAGCAGGGGAGTTCCTCCCGCTCTAAAAGCGTCCGACGGTTCTCCTCCATTCTCCTGCAGCTGCTGTGTCTGTTGAGAGAGCTCTGTGAGCGATCGCGCAGGACTGGGCGGAGAGTTGGACAGATGGTGATTTGAGAGTTCCGGGAAAGTCGAGGAGATCTCGTTGTCCAGTCTCGGAATCTGACTCCTTTGGGCAAACACCGCAGCGTCGGCCACATTGACGCGAAGTTTCGCTTGGGCGATTCCAATCTGCGCACATGCACTCAAAGGAATGGAGAAGGCGAGATAGTCTCAGAGAATCAGCCATGCGCACTCACTGTCGTCTCAGAGCTTTGATGAGCCCAGGACAGATTCATTCCGAAAAGCGCAACGAAACTGGCCTTTTGTCTATATCGTACTGTCAACCCCCCTCTTTCTTCCCTTTGTGTTCGTTCATCGATCAAACTATCTCTATAGACACTTCTGTCCGTTTTTTTATTTCTCAATCTGTGTGTTTCTTTCCTTGGCAACAACCGCGATACTGCGTATTCGATTTGAAAGGACGAACCTGCGGAGGTCTCTCCCCCGGGATCTCTCGTCGAAAAAGCGTGTAGTAGTGGCGCATGAACACGTCACCTGTCCAAACCATACACACGGAGACACAGACACACACACGCACACACAGAGAGGGGGGCGGGGTGGGAGAGAGAACACACAGAGAGGTGCTGGATTTCTTTCGAAGACCAAGAGTGCATCAGGTAATGACGACTTTGATGAAAGTTTGAAATTTCCATTCTCCTTTGTCAATTCGGACGTGGTTGGCTCTCTCCCTCAAATTTGTGTGACGTTCAGAACGGACCGACTGGGTTTCTTCCTCTTCTTCCTTCTTTTTTTCTGAGTCTGCTTGCTTTCTTTGTGCTCTCATCGGAAAAAATTCTTCAACCCTGATCATCGATCGCCACTGATGTTTTACTCGATTTTTCACTCATTACACTGCGAAAGTGCAGAAAAATGTGTCTCCCCGGAAAGAAGTGACACCTTCCAAAGAACGGACCCAAAATGAACGACGGGCCGAAGGGAGCAGGGACGTCCAGTCTCATCACACCCGTCTCGTAGTAGGTCTCTCCGTCAGACCTCCGCACTTTCTGCAGTCATGTGTTGTGCGAAGAAAGTTGGAGAATTGATTGAAATGCGAATGAAGGAGGGGCCCATTGCATGAGTAAAAACGTTGAATTCCGCTTGAGACTCTCTGACAGCAGGACGGAACGAAAAGTCTCAGAGCAGTCACGTGCAAGTGAAAGGACAGGCCGCAGAGCCAAACCGTGAAGCCGGAGTGTCCTCTACGAGCCTCTCACACCTTGCCTGCCTGACTGACTGCCTGCCTGCCTGCCTCCCTGCCTGCCTGACTGCCTGCCTGCCTGCCTGCCTGCTTGACTGACTGACTGACTGACTGACTGCCTGACTGCCTGACTGCCTGACTGACTGACTGCCTGCCTGCCTGCCTGACTGACTGACTGACCCCCACGATGTACTGCTCAGGAGTGAGGCACTCCGTCTGTCCATCCACGCCTTCTTGAAGGGAGGACTGCAAAGACAAATCGATTCAGGATTGAGAGAAGGGAGAAAAAGGGGGACAAAGCAATTACAAAGTTCAAGGGGACGAAACGCAGAGGAAGAGGCAAGTACGGGCCTGGACGGTGAAAAAGGCAATACGCTGGTTTCGTCGTTTCTTTCAAATAAAATCCATTCTAGGGAGGAGAGATGGAAGCCTTTGCAATTCTTTGTATATTTTCAATGCATACATCTATGAATGAAACTGTTCTCAAATTGACACCTCTTCAAAACATTGTAGATCCAAAACAGGAGCAAAGATAAGAGCAAGAAAGTTCAAATCTAGTCATTGAGTTTGAAAAACAAAAGACAGACTTACAAAGACATAGCAGATATCCGGGAGGCTGTCGTAGTCCGACGTCATCACCTCTCTGGGAACGTTCTCCATCCACCTTTCATGGTACTCTGACGGTACTGTGTTGAAAGACGTTCCTGCATCATCCATCACAAGGGGGGGGGAAGGGGAAGGGGGAGAATAGAGAGGCAGGCTAGAAGAGACTTGAAAGATCTAGATCAACACAAGAAATGGGTGAAAGAGCAACACGCAGGGCGTTTTATTCTTCTGTGAAGACTCTCGAAGAACAAAGGGCACAGCCTTTCATCAGAGAACGGGAGGCAGGCACACGAGGGAGGCTTGAGCCATAAGAGGTGGAGAGACACATTGCCTGAATGGTAGATGGATGGAACAGATGACAAAAAGACATCACAGAACAGAACAGAACCGAGCAGAACAGAACAGACCGGTGTCGAAGATCACAGAGGTCGTTCCGACAAGCCGAGAGGTCTTGCCTGACTTGTACCTGAACAGACATACAGATAGAAAGGGAAATTCCAAAAATTGTAGGTAGAAGACTAAAGGATAATGACATGGGACATGTATGGATGCATGCAGCCGTGCTGTTTAAGAACGTCTCTTCAACAGTCGTGTAGCGGCTTGCACTCATGTGTCCAAGAGATCCTGAACCCCGGGCTTTGTGATATCGACACTCCATAAGAGCATTCCATTCAGACACTGAAACGCATCTAGCCACCGGGCAGTAGAAACAAGGGGCGAGAACATTATCAGTACTGCGACGAGGAGAATGCACTCACCGCATGTCTCTGTCTCTCTCCCCTTTCACCGGCCAACTGACCGAAAGAAGATTTCGTCGCACTGGACCTGCCAGTAGTGTTCGGATCCCTTCCACACCCTTTTGCCCCCCCCCTCTGCCTCTGTTGTGAAGTCAAATTTCATCACATTGAACAAAGTAAAGTCCCCGTGGTAGTATCTGCCGGGGGACGGACGTCAGGAACAGAGAAACGACCATGAACCCACATAGGCGTGCAGAAAAGCTGTATTTACATGTAAAAAAGTAGGAGAAATTGGACGCATGCAGACGCAAATCAGACGAGGTTGTGTTAGCAGGCAAGACGCAAGAACGAAAATAGGTGGACAGCTCAGAACGTTCCTTTGCAAAGCAGAGAGCAGTTATCGTCCCCTCCCATCTTAAAGATAAGAGATTCATACAAATTGATCTGCTTGGTGGCCTGTTAGGATCTGCGTGCGCTCTCTCTCGATGCAAGCTCAGCTGGCGGGAAAAAAGGTGAGGGCGAAAGAGCATAGCTGCACGAGGACTATGGGTCCATCCCGAAAAAATCAAAATGGATTTCAGCTTTTCGTTTTTCTCCAAAAGGACTTCCAAAAGGAGTTTGAGAGACATACCTCGGATCCACTCCTCCAAAGAAGATGGCGCTCTTCTGTTCTGGAAGTCTGGAGAAATAGAAGGAGAACTCGTTGTGGGGGAACCGTTGTTTGTCCATCATGTTGTCGAACACGGGGATGAACCCTGCATCATGAAAAAAGAAACCAATCCATTAGATAAGAAAGGGGAGACGTAGCAGAAAGTGAAAGAACGACTTTTGCACTTCCAGAGCTCTCAGGGGGGTGATTCACAAGACCGTGTCGCATGCAAACAGCGGCCTTAATTACAAGGCCGTGTCGGAAGCAATTCTTGCACACCCTCCTGGCAGAGACAGCAGGATCATCTGAACCTACCGTTGGAGGACATCGACTTGAAGGCAAGTCCCAAAATGCCTTCGAACTTGATCGACTGCATTCAGGCAGGCAGACAGACATCAGTTGAATGAATAATGGAAGGGCATGCGTCGGGTTTTTGGTCAAAGGAGGGCACACAGACTCGTACAAAGAGCACATGTAGAAAACTCACGTGATTGGTGAAGGGAAGACATGTGAATGTGAAAAGGAGACGAGTTCAAGCTGATCCATCTTCTTTCTTCCACCTCCCACCTCCCTCACTCAGTCACTCACTCACTTGCTCGCCCACTCACTCGCTCACCCACTCACTCACTCACTCACTGACTGGCTCACCCACTCGCTTACTCACACACACACACACACACACACACACACTCACTCACCCAGAAAATCTTGTCGGATTCCTTCTTGACCATTCCAAATCTCTGCGAGTCCAGACAGAACTCGTCACTGTTTCCTGCAATCAGACCACACACACAATTGTGAAACGAAGATCATCAAATCGTGAAAGAAAGAAAAGAAAGAAAGAAAGAAAGAAAGAAAAGAAAGAAAGAAAGAAAGAAAGAAAGAAAGAAAAAAAGAAAAAAAGAGGAAACGAGTGAAGATGGAGAGAGAACGCACATGTCCTCTCTGTCGATTCACGCGAAAACGATGCATACATCTTTCAGAAGAGCCCTTGGCGACTCTCAACCACTTCGAAGACTCTTCATCTTTCAGACTTTTGAGAGTGTCAGCATTCGGATCATTCGATTTGCTTGTCAGGGAACTTGAAAGAACAAGCGAACGTTGAACCACATCCACTCCCGTGCAACTCTCTGCCTCTTCAAAGTCAAACACTACTGAACCACTTCACCATCTCCGGGTGGCTCTCTGTCGAGGATCTCTTCTGCATGGTCGATCTTCCCTTGTCAGTCTACCTTTTTGCATGTGCTCATAGAGATGTGTGTATGTATATGTGGGTACTAAGCAAACAGTTATTTGGCTCACCGAAACAGAATTTGGCCTCGGCAAAGTTTCCGGTGATTTTTCCCGTTCCGAACTGCAGTCCGGTATGACAAGCCAAACATGTACAACGGTCATCAGGCGGGGACTTATACACTCCTGTGCGGACGCACGCACGCACGCACACACACACACACACACACACACACACACACACAGAGGGAGAGAGAGAGAGAGACAGAGAGACAGAGAGAGAAAGAAAGAAAGAAGGAGAGGGAGAGAGAGAGAGACGGAGACAGGCATAGACAGACAGACACACATACATACACACACACACACACACACACACATCAACGCTTCGCTTCCACCATTGCAGTGACCAGACGAAGAAGAGAAGAGAAGAGAAAACAAAAGACACGAACGGACCGAAATCATGACTTCTCTCGGGTCCTCTTTGCATGACGGCTCAACTGAGCAGTCAAATCTGCAGAGGCAGAAGAGTGGGACAGCGAAAAAAAGTGGAGCGCCCGAAGACGGAACAGATGTGGCCTTCCAGAGGAGCAACAACAAACGCAAAAAGCAACGGAAGTGCATCGATTTGGAGTGTGTATTCACAAAACGTAGAGTGACCTCGCCGAAAGGTGGTACAAACGAGCAGAAAGTAAGGGCGGCGCGATGGATGCCTTGATTCCTTCCCACCCACCCACCCACCTGTGAATGTCTGATTCTGCGCAGGGTTCTCTCGGAATTTGACGAGCACATTCTTCCGAGATCACCCACACATTTCTGCATGTACTCACGGACATTCGGTTGACGCGCATTAATGTGCAATCCTTGTTTCCTCAAAAATAAACGGAACGCGGTAGACTGATAAGAACAGAACTTGAAGCCAAAAAACTGTGAACGCACTTCCCGTCTTGAGCAGTTGATGTTGAAAAAAGCAAGAAGACCGTTCACCAACAGAGATTGGGCAAAGAACAACACAAACTGTAGTGCACAGGAAATGATGTTTGTCACCCCTCCCTATCTAAGGAAATGTCACATCTATTCACGTGTTAATACAAAGCATATAATCACAGATCACTAAGACAGTGAGTTTTTCAGCCTCACTCTCACTGAGACGCCCCCTAGATGACTGACGTGCTCCCGGTGTCGAAGATGACTTCCATGCACTGCCTCCCGACAGAAGAGTCCGTCGGCCGTCCCAAACAGACCATGCCGACGTACTGATTCTGCACTCACTTGACCACAGTGCATGCACGCAGTTTAGGAAGAGAAGGGGGGGGGGGGAACTGAAAACAGACAGCCAGACCATGTGCTACTTTGGGACAGACAGACTATGTGGCCGTCGTTACCGCCGAATTGTACACTCTAATCGTAACACCGGGGGTCTCTCCGCCCCGCGTGCATGATGTTGTTCTGCGTGCTTGTCAAAGAGAGAGAGAG
>JAHBMJ010000365.1:0-20533 GCA_018398765.1 Chromera velia | reverse complement strand
GGGGGGGGGGGGCTGAGAGAAAGTCTACATGTACTTCCATGTGCTGAGCAGGACCAAGAGTGAGAATGTGGGAAGAAATGCGCCACCAGAGAAGTTTCTCTGAATGACAAAACACGACAAGACAGGGAGGGCAGGACTAACGTCGTGGTAGTCCGCCAGTCTCATCATTCTGCCCATGTAGAAGGGCTCCTCATCCATCGACCCTGCCTGGTGGCCCTGCAGGACCCCGTCAGCCTCTGCTTCTGTGTCGCGTTGTGCATCTGCTAGTTTTGGCTGTTCTCTCTGCTGAACAAATCTGCAGAAAAGAACAAGAAATAGACGCATCATTGTCCAGGGAAGGGAAAGGAAAGGGAAGGACGAGAAAAGTAAGCCTGCTTCTTTCGACTGCGATGGGCTCGTGCAATCCCTCTTTTCTCTCTTCTGTCCTACGACAGAAAAAGGAGGCAGGAATTCTCTCTGTCTCTCGACACGGCAAATAAATCACTGAAAGGGCTCGAAAAATGCAAAATGGATGTCAAGCTCTGCTGAAGATAAAAGTGGATACACGCGTCAGTAGAGGACGAACAGTCACTTCCGCTCCAATTGCTCCGGCCTGCAACTATTTGAATGAGAAAAGCGCGGAACGGGGAGAGGCAATGGCATTCAAAAGGTGCATGCAAAAAGTTTCAGGGAACATTTAGACGGTTGCGAGAGAAATGCAGCGACAGACCTCCCTGCCTGGCTGGTGCGCCCCCTTCCCCTCTCTTCCCTCTCCTCGAGAAATTGGGAGGGGGACCCTTCCTCATCCTCCCCTTCCTCTCCGTATGAATCCAGAGGGCGTGTGCCCCAGTGCCTGGCGTCCATGCGCGTCTGGCCCCTTTTCTCCCTCTCGAGGTACGAGGTCTGGGCCCAGGTTTCGGGGTCGTTCTTGCGCAGAGAGATGGAATACTGCAGGCAGACACATGTGGAGGAACGGATGTGTGCACCCATGCAGAGAAAAGGAGAGTTGTGCGCCTTCAAATGCGAGAGAAGACAAGTCCACTGTCAGAAGGGTCCGTGACTGACAGCAGGTGCACTGGGGTTGCTGTGAATGCAGGGCACTGCGGGGTTGAATTCGCAGCTCTTCATCTTCATGGCTTCAGAGAAGCAGAAGAGCCCCCCCGCAGTGGCTGCGGAAAGGAACCCGAACACCCTCATCCTCCTGTCTTCTCCTCTCTCTACCCTTCCAGTCTTGCTGTGCTTGAGTCTTCAGTGTAGGGAACCCCCCCGCATGCTTGCTTTCGTGTCAACTATATATCTGTCTGTCTGTCTGCTCGCTTGCTCTGACTCTGAGAGCTCAGGAAGATATCAAATGATCATGACGTGCCGGAGGGCCCCGAAAGTCACCTGTAGACGGTGACAGAGAAGCACAAACGACGAACGAGGTCAAATGAGTGATTTTGAGTGTCTGAAGTGCCCACCAGACGCCGATCAAGGAGGAGCTATAGGATCGATGAACCACATGCAATCATCTGTCGAGTCGATCGATACATGCGTGCAGATCGATCTTCAAATTATTTTTTGCATCGAAAAATTTGAAAAAGGTCAGTTTAATTCTCAAGTTTTTCGCTCGTGACGCGCGCGCGCGCGAACCGAGACTGCTCTATAAAAATCAAACAACAGTACCCAGATGATCGCACTGCGTACGTCGAGTTGCAGTTGTGCAACTTGAATTCATGAGCAAGGAGCTGAAGCTGAATCGCACTGAATTTGCAGACCGATGCAGACCGTGACAAGGGACAGCATGCTATTGAACAACAGAGCGCATCGTTCCTGCAGAAAGGATAGTTTCTCATTTGAAAACAGGTGTTGGAGACTGGAGACGAGGAGGTTGGAGTGAGTTGTTGCAAGATGCTGTTGCGGTTAGTGACTGTCGTCTCGGTGCACGTGGTGGTGTTGCTAAACAGCTTCTTCTCCGTAAAGGCTGGTCTCTCAAAAGGCAGTTGGCGATCGCTTTGTCGATTTTCATTGCCGCTGGATGAGAGCAGACCGGATGTGATCATTTTGGGTGCCTCTTTGACGGGACTCGCGTTGGCAAAAGGTGCGATCGTGAATCCGTCTCTTTGTGTGTCGCCGTCTCTTTCCTGAGAAGGAACGTGAATGAGGCAGGCAGCTGTTTCTGTTTCTATTCAGGTCCGGCTGTCGCCTTCTTTTGCTTCATGTGCAGTGCTTCGAACGGTTTTTTCCGTCGTTCGTTCTCTGTTTTTTTTTTGTTCTTGCCATCGTCTCACGAGCTCCGACTGACGCAGCCTTCCGCCTTCTCGTCTCTCTGTGTCTGACTCTCTCCCGGCAGTTGAGTTCCACCTTGATACAGAAGGGGAGAATCACGTGGATAGAACTATCAACCCACCCAATCCGCTCCCATGCAAATCACTTGCCTCTCCAGGGCAAGGTCCGACATCCCCCCCACGCTTCCTTGCAGGGCTGCACGATGCGGGGTTCTCCGTTGAGATCATCTCTCCAGAGAATTTCCGGAACTTTCTGGGAGGAATTCGGTGGGACCGCCTGTTCGCCTCTGTGTCGGACAGACAGACAGAGGAGCTTCAACCGGTCTGCAACGACACTCTAAAGATCTTCAGGAAAATTGCTGGTCAGTCAGAAGGAGTGAGAAACTCTCTTTCATGTATGATTTTGTATCCTTGTATGGTTTTGTAGGCCTGTCAGAGCATCTACCTGTCCTGCATTTGACGCGCAGATTCATTTTTCTCTTGATTTTGTGTTTTTTAGTCAGTGAGTTGCGTGTCAACGAATTCCCCAAATGTCGATGCTTCATACCTCAGAGGGAGAGGTCTGGCAGAAGCGCAACGCCAAACTTCTTGTCACCTGTTTCCCTTTCCTTGAGGTTGGGAGAGTGGCCATGCAGCAATCCAAGTGTATGTTCTCTTCCAAGGCAATGCAGTATTGTTTTCTGGGGGGCGGTTCTACAGGAAACTGCAGCAACAAGGGATGAAAATCATGTCTCTGTTCGTCCAGACTAGCCAGCGGGTTTCTCTATTGCAGTCTTCCACTCTTCTTTTTGCCTGTCTGCTATCGGGCATTTATCGTTCACTCTTGGGTTGGTTTTCTTGCATTTATTCTGTGGGCGTTCGTGCTTTGATGCTGTGTGTTGCCTGCAGGAGACAGGGCTGGAGATAGGCTCGAGGAGGCTGTCCTGGGACCCTCAGAGGCCTACCGTGCGTGTGTGTGGGAAATGAAGAGACTTCTTCTGTTCGAACTCGTGCACTCAGGGGTGATCTTGACGGGCAACTCACGGGTGCAGACTGTTGCTCTGACTGAAGATGTTGGTCTCTCTTGCGTGTGTGCACTCATTCCCACCACTTTGCTCCCCATTCTTTCCTCTCTTTTGCTCTACTCCCTTCCGCTCACCCCGTGTACATGTATGTGTGTATGTGTCTGTGTCTGTGTCTGTGTGTGTATGTGTGTGTGCAAAAGGATGCGTTTCCCTCACCAATCCCTCCACGTATCTCTTTGTGGCCGTCTGCCATCCTGCGCGCTGCTGATTCAGCAGACATCGACGACACACGTTGTTCAAGCCCGAGCGCCAGAGGGCCTCTCTTTGCAAAGGGATAATGCATCTGCCCTTCGCTTCAAAGCGTGTATGTGCTCTTGATCTTTCCACGAGCTTCCACTTGTCTGTTCCTTTCAAGTATCTATCCCTTTTGCACCTCTCTCTTCTTCTTTTTTTCTCGTCGTGTGTGTGCAAACACAGGACCGTGTGTGTCTACGGTTTGAGAAACTGGGAGGAGAGCGGAGTCTCCTGGGAGAGAACAGAGAGGACAGGGAGGTGGATCTAATCGTCTGCGCTGAGGCAGATCCGGATGCAGCTGTCGATCTGCGGAAACTCCTCGCACAGACAGCAGAGGACTTCCGTAAAGGCCGCAGGTCAGTGGACTCTCTCGCTGGCTCTTTGTGTGTGTGTGTGTGTGTGTGTCCGCGAGAGAGAGAGAGAGAGAGAGAGAGAGAGAGAGAGAAAGAGAGAAAGAGAGAGAGAAAGAGAGAAAGAGAGAGACGGACAGACAGACAGACAGAAAGAGAACACGAAGTTCTTCATTGGGAACAGGGTAGAAAGGCATGCAGATAGGTAGGCTGGCAGATTGCCCAGAGCAAGTGCCTGTGGGAAGAAGTGGGATGATCGAGGAAATGCGCACATTGAATTGAACAGTGAAGCCTTTCAATCAACAGACCTTTTCTTCCTTACCCACTATTCTCTGCGCCCGCACTGCATCCCTTCGTACTTTTTTGTGCGTTCCTGCAGAGGGCTTCCACCAAAGGAGAGTGCGAGTGAGGGGCCAGAGATGGGTCACGGAAGCGCTTCAATCGAACAGAAAGAAAGGGGAGGGGAGGATCAGGGACCCCCTCCGTGTTCGTTTCCTCTTCGCAAGTCCCTTGTCTTTTGTGTCAGCGATGCGGACCTTCGTGGTTCTGTTCTGCGGTCTCTGGGGACTGCCTGCGCTCTCTCCGACGCCCTCACCAGCAGCGTCGCCACACTGTCAAGTCGATCACGGGCGATCCCAGAAAGCAGCGCTCCGAGCCAAGCGGAGAAACCCCCTCCAGCACCGACAAAGCCGCAATGGGTGCAGCTTCTCCTTTGGGTGGACGACTGGCTTTTTCGGAATAAAAATGAGCAGGACAGGATTGATGCTGCGGTGTGGGCGCTCCGTGTGAAGAGGCGGCGGAGAATGTTGTCGAGACTTAGGCGGTACGACCGTCAGCACCCTTTCAGGCGCGTTCGAAGAGCCGTGAAGAAAAATGCGAAAAGCAAAAAGGTTGCACAAACTTTGACTTAAAATTTGACGCTAGCTTTGACGCAATTCACTAGGCAATTCATTTCAGAGCTATAAGTATAGTGGTTCATGCTCTAGGCGGGATCCCAATATATTTATTTACATTAAAGTGACGATGATTTCACTTTAAATAAATAAACACTGTGCTGTTAAGAGTAACCAACTTAGTTTGGTTACCCAGCTAGGCGGCCGTTAGGCTGCTTGACGCGCTTAATAACTTGAACCATTTTCATGGTTACGGTAATGATGCACGGTCACCTTGATTACCGTTGTTTTGGTAACACAGTATATGGTCTAGTGTGTGGTAATCGTTCTTTTAAACTAGACATACTAGTGGATAAATTGAGTACCAAAGATAGATTTATTGTAAAGTTCTCTAATATCCATAAATATGTGTAGTTAAGTTAAAGTCAAGTTTTTGATATTATGGAAAAAACTTAGACAAAGTAACTTTAAGTAAGTTTAAAAATATAGGCCCCAGTTACCACAGTTGGGTTACTAATTTGACGGTATTAAACCAAAAGCCTTCTGAGAAGGGCTGGTAGTACTTCTAATAGCATAGTGTACGTGGAATTGTTTCAAATAATTTCGAACTATCATGTCTGTAAATGACCAGGCAGGTCTGATCTTTATATAGTCTGATACGTCTGGGCACTTTTGCTGGAAGTACCTAGAAGCCGCACATCGGACACTAATCGCATCATAATTCTACATGCAGTCCAATTAGATATCTTGCTATATTACTTCCAATATAGCTTCCAATATTCTTCTAAATTGCATGTGAAAGCAGAACTAAGTGCAGTTCTTTTAATTCTAACATTAAAGTTCACTTAGGAGTTTATGAAAGTTAATAATGCATCGATCAATCAATCCATACAACTTAACTGAATTAAAGTTGATCAATCGTGCATGTCCACCTTTACCCGTCTCTACCTGTCTCCCACTTGATCAGTTCTAAAGCTCATATATAAGAACGTTGAAACTTGTGAAGTTGATATTTCATATGATATCATATATGATTCCTTCATTACACACAAAATTTGGTTATTCCAGCGGTGCGTTGTGTCCAGGCGCATCTGGCTCTGGTTGCAGGTAAATGAACTCCTCCACATACGCTCCGAGCGAGTAGGGGCGTTTCTTCGTCTTCGGAGGACAGGTCGATGAGGAAGAAGAGGAAGAGGCTGCAGCTGTCTTTGAGTCTGGGGAAGAGGAGGATGCTGGATCTGCTGAGGTTTCATCCTTCTCTACGGCAGAATCCTTCTGGCCTCTCGGGGCGCTGCTGCAGTTCTTCTCACATGTGAACACGGCCAAAACCCCGTACTCAAGCTTCCCTAAGCCCCCCTGGCTAAGATAAATCAAGTGAGGCTGAATCTGGAATTCGAACACTCGGGGGCTGCCGCAATTCTCGCACGGGGGGACTGACTCCTGCTTCTCTTTCTTCTTACCCATCTGGCCTTCTCCCTTCTCTTTGTCTTCTGTATCCTCCCTTCTTTTTTGTGTGTCCAGACAAAGTTGTCCCTCGGTGGCAAACCAGAGGGGAGAGCCCTTGTAAGCGTACCTGCACGCACATACGCAGACAAGAGCTAGCTGTGCGTCCACAGATTGGCGCATGCACACACACACACACACACATGCACACACACACACACACACACACACACAGCAATACAGACAGAACGCTGCGTGAAACCGCAAGCAACAGGTTTTGCGCTTTTGGCGCCAGTATCACTGGGGGCGCCAGTATCACTGGGGCCACCAGTCCTAAAAATCAGCCCCACACTGATGCCCACCTGTACGCGAGGGAGGGTGGCAGGGAGGGAGGGAGGGAGGGTGGCAGGGAGGGAAGGAGGGAGAGGGAAACTCGCTCCAGCTCTCCACATGACAACAGCATGCAGCCAACTGCCGTCGTACTGATAGCACGGACAGGGCAGGATCTACAGGCCCTCAAAGACAGAGACAGGGAAAGAAAACAAAAGTGAGAAGGACACGTAAAAAAAAGACAGAGACAGAGAAAGAAAACAACAGTGAGAAGGACACGGAAAGAAAGACACAGAAAGAAAAAGAGAAACGCGAAAGGAAAGAAGGAAGGAAGGATGGAAAGAAAGACACAGACAGAAAGAAAGAAACAGAGAGAGAAAGAAAGAAAGAAAAAGAAACGAAGAAAAGGCGGAGAGAAGAGAGAGAAAGTGAGAAGTACAAAGGAAAGAAAGGAAAGAAAGGAAAGAAAGCAAGAAAGAAAGAAAGAAAGAAAGAAAGGCAGACAGAACGAAACGAAGAAAAGAAAAGAAAGAAGCAGAGAAAGACACACACACACACACACATACACACACGTATACATGTATCTGTATCTGTATATGTATGTGGAGAGAGAGAGAGAGAATTGCTCTCAAGTAAACATAAATGAACAGAGAAGCCATTTTTCCTGCCTCCCTGCTGCCCTCACCTGATTACATGACTAGAGTCCCCCCCTGCCTTGATTCTCCTCATGAAGAACGCAAACGCAGGATCCCTCTCAGCGTTCTGGGCAGCGTGGAGACTCTCAAACACCGCCTGCTCGCTGTCGTCCATGGCATTCGCTGTATGAAACAAACAGGAAACATTTTATCCATGGGCATGCACACTCTGAGTTCTCGCCATTCAAGAAAAAAAAAGAGAGAGAGAATCCGACGGGCCGGACTCAAAGCAGAGGTGTCTGTTGCAAAGAATATACAGAGAAAGAAGAAAGAAAGCGTTGGCAGTGGCCCAAAGGAGAGAGCAAGCAGTTGGACTCTTTTCTTTCGCCAATCCCTTCATGGCCTACCCAAAAAAACCCTTTGCGTCAATCCCCTAGCTGGATTCAGCAAGCCAACTGACTGACCCGGGTCCTCTCGGACTCTCTCCTCGTACTGTTTGAGGAGTTTCTCTTCGTGGCTTTCTGAAGTCCCTCCCTTCTGTATTTGGGGCAAACGAGTAAAAATCACAAAATGGAGAATTTGTGCACAAAAGATGGAGCATTTCTGGAATTTAGTTGAGTTGTGCACTCAAGTAGAACACTCTTGCAGGTGTACAAAATAAAACCTGCGAATCAAGTCAGGGACTCGTATCTAACCGACACAAAGAGTCACAAGGGAAGAGTCTTACTGCACATGAAAAAGACCACATGGGACGCGGTAAGTTGTGCGGGGAAGAGAGCGAAAGAGCGGAAGAGAGGGAGGGAGGGACCTCTCCATTCACACGGCACTTTCTTGTGCGTGTGTGTGTGTGTGTGTGTGTGTGTGTGTGCATTTCTTCCGTCTCGTGTCCTCAGAGAGCAAAAAAATTGTCACTATCGCCGCTCATCCACCCGATCCCTTCCTTCCACAGCCGTTTCACAGAAGACCCTCCCCCACACCTCCGCGGCTTGCAAAGCATGATACAGACAAAAAACAAGACAACTGACCGCCACCGGGCTGTCAGTCTCCAGGTCTTCCTGGACGGCCTCTTCGTCGATCTCCTCAGTGTCAATCTCCAACACCTGCTCATGCAGCACGCGGCCTTCCGCAGCTCCCTTGCAGACTTTATGACTTCCTTCAGTAACCTCACACGCAGAGACGGATACAGAGCCGTCTCCGCCCTCAGCCACCCGACCGGGCACTCGCACGGGCAGGCCGCAAGTGCCACAGCACAGTTTCTCCCTCCACTCATCCCGCAGGTCCTTGTTCTTTTCATCTGGTGGGTCGGGGGAGTAGAAGTGGTTTTTCCGAGGCATCTGGCACCTAAAGGCTCGAAGAGAGTCTCCACAGTTCCGACAGAAAAACACCAAAAGAGAACGGTGGAAGCATTGGGCGTCATCCAGACTTGCATAGATCTGCAGCATGAACGTCATCAGATGCCCGCATCGTTCGCAAAAGAAAGTGTCGGGTGCGGGAAGGTTACAAGGATCCAACCAGGCGGGTTTACCCCCAATCTTGGAAGGGAAAAACCGCCTTTGCAAGAGGTGCACCTCGGATTTTTGAGGCTCCTCCGCGAATCCCAAAAGGATCTCCTCTGACTCAGAAGACTCCATGACTCTCTGCACGAAGCTGCTGTGGATCAAGTAGATACAAAAGGAAGCAAAAGATGATCGAGGATCAATTGATCACGGGCAAAACTCAAAGAGTGGGGGTACAATTGCGTCTCCGAGTCGTCTGTTGCAGGCGTTCAGAATGACGCAGTCCTTTCAGACAGGTGGAGCCATTCAACCGTATTCAAATTTCAAAAGATGTTTGCCATCTTCCTGCGATTATGTGCAATACTCCCCAAGACTTAGTCTGACAGACAAAGTATACTTTCTCAGTAAGGAGAAAGGGGAAGCTCTCTTCAACGAACCCGATTAATCGGATGGACGGCCACTGACGCACGCCCAAATCCGCGAGCCCCACGTGCGCGGCCCTTAATTTGGGCCCCGCGGCTGCGTTGCATGAGAATCTTGAATCGTCCGACGGAGTCGTTGAATCGTGCGGTGACTCTTTCCTTCGATCTCTGCTTCCCCATTCCCCAGAACAGCATGAGGTGTTTCTGAAAGTGTGTGACACATCCGTTTTATTGTCATACGAAATACTTCTATTAAGAGGAGGCAAGGTCTGCGAAGCACTTGGCAAAGCAGAATTTCCGGGAAGTTCTTCGCGTAGCGTACCCGCCCTCTAGCTCTCCATTACCGTCCGATTTTCCTCACAACAGAAGCACTCGAGTTGACTTGAAAGAATGACATCTGTTGAGGAAAAGCAGCGCATTCTAAAATTTTTCCTCCTGGAATCTCCTGCCGGTGAACTAACAGATGTCCTGAATGGTCCGTCTCTTTCTGACAGTTTCTCGTGTATACCCTCCGCCCCCCGCCCCTGCATAGTTCCGTTGTCGAGAATTCTTCTCGCCCCTGTTTCTGTGCAGAGTGTCGTATGCTCTTCGGGAACGAAGAGGCTGTCTTGAGTGACAAGTTCCTCCAGTCGATCTGCAAAGAGTTCAACGAGACCAACCTCCACACCGTCAGACTGCCTCTCAACAGTTGCCCAAGAGTCAGTCAGTAGACAGACAAGGAAAGCCCTTCCTGTTGATGCGTGACACCTCTTTCTTTTTTTTTTCATGCAATATCTCTTGCAACGGTGTGCAGATGAGCTTTCACGAAAGAAGCAAGCGCCCTCAATCTTCCTCACGCGCTTTCGTTCACATCATCCCGTCTCCCCCCCCCGGTCTCCGTCTTTCTCTGCAGGGGGTCGTGTGTGTGCCCGGAAGGGTCCCCGGGAAGGAGAACCAGTACATCGAACCACGTACAAAGCACATCTTTGAGATCAACCATGTGTCACAGGTTAGGCCGGCACCTAGACAAAAATAGGCACTGCTACTTCTCTTCGCATATCTTTTCGTAAAGTTTGGAGGGAATAGACACCCGAAATGATGTAGCAAAAGCAAGCAGAAAAGAATCCTTCTCTTGTCCCCCTGGTTTCTCTCTCGGTCACTGAGACAACCCATTCTGCCGCAGCATTTGCTCCCCAGCAGGGACCTTTCTTCTCACAGGTGAATCTCTTCCCAGCCCATATCTCTCTTGCCCTGTGTACCTCTCGCGCATTTTTGATACCTTCTCTGCCTGTGTGCCTCTGTACAGGCTTGTTTGGGGTTTCCGGTAGCGGCAGAGTCCAATCTCTTTCCTGCCCAGAGGGAACCGTTGAGGTCTGTTTGTCGGAATGATGTGGTTTCGTTTTGAACCTTTTCTCTTTCCGCAGAAGCACCATTGTCCGGAAACTAGAAGAAACATCTCGAGAAGCAAATTATGTAGCAGCAATTAAGAGAGGATTGATGGGGTTTGAGCGCCCACGAAATTATTCCTGGCGTTTGAGTCGAGTTGGACTTTCATTCCCTCTGCAGGCATGGCATGTGCCCACGTCTCAACACATCGCAATGCATCCCTTTCTCTTCCGGATAGCTGGTCTTTCCATGAATTTTTTGCCTTTCTTGCCTGGCACCATCCATCTCTGTGCTTCCCTGTCAGCACATTCACATAATCAGGAAACAAGCAACCCGCATGCATCCTGCATACAAACAGGTGCTCTTGCACACGAGTTCAAACCTGCGTTCTCGTTACTCCTTCGTTTACCAGTTACCCTTCACTCTTTCTTCCCCCCTTCCGATGAACTAACTCCCTTCATTCCTGTTTGCAGGAAGGCTCTCGAGGACCAGATCGCCCTCTACGTGCGTTCGTTCTTTCCCCCAGATTCCCTGGAGAATGCCCCCAACCCTCTCGCAAATGCCCAGGGAAATGCGGAGAAAGACGAGAAAAAAGAGGAATTGACAAAGGAGGAAAAGGACAAAAAAGAATTGTCCCAGAGTGCCTCAGAGAGGTATGCAGCAGCGCAAAAACCCCAGCTGACCAAATCGGTTTTTCCTCTCCTTCCCTCTGCCCCGAATAGAAACCGGAACCTCGCATGGGGGGTCTTCAGTCCTGAGGAGACGGCAGAGGAAAAGAGCCGAGGCACCTATCCCCTGGCCATCGTGATTGCCTCTCGGAATCTGAACCTGAAGAACTTCTGGTCCGTCTTTCTTTTCTGTTTCATTCCAGTGACTCCATCTTTCTTCTCATACATGAAGCATGTGTATTTTTGTGGCATGAGATGACGTCATGTCGGAATTCCTTCCTGCCTTTCCTTTCTTGACCCTCTGGTTCTTTCTGCTGCTGAAGATGATGAAGGGGGGGGGGGGTCTTTCTTTCATGCAACGCTGCTTGTACTTACTCGTGGGGGTCCTGTTGATTGATTGAAACGTTTCTGTGTGTGATCACTGCTTTTCTGCTTGCTCCTTCTGGTTCTCTGGTGGCACCTCCCAGTGGAAATACCGCAGCGAACATCAATCATTCTTTTGAAACACCACTTGTGGCTCCAGAACTTTGTTTTCCGGTTGTGTTTGTTTAGTCTTGCATGTGTCGAATTCCCTTTCTTTCTTTCTTTCTTTCTTTCTTTCTTTCCTTTCTTTCTTTCTTTCTTTCTTTCTTTCTTTCTTCCTTCCTTCCTTTTTTCTTTCTTTCTTTCTTTCTTTCTTTCTTCCTTTATTCTTCCTTTCTCTCTCTCTCTCTCTCTCTCTTTCTTTCTTTCTTTCTTTCTTTCTTTCTTTCCTTTCTTTCTTTCTTTCTTTCTTTCTTTCTTTCTTCCTTTTTTCTTTCTTTCTTTCTTTCTTTCTTTCTTTCTTCCTTTTTTCTTTCTTTCTTTCTTTCTTTCTTTCTTTCTTTCTTCCTTTCTTCCTTTCTTCCTTCCTTCCTTCCTTCCTTCCTTTTTTCTTTCTTTCTTTCTTTCTTTCTTTCTTCCTTCCTTTTTTCTTTCTTTCTTTCTTTCTTTGTTTCTTTCTTTCTTCCTTTCTTCCTTCCTTCCTTCCTTCCTTCCTTTTTTCTTTCTTTCTTTCTTTCTTTCTTTCTTTCTTTCTCTCTTTGTGTGTTCTCTCTGGTGCATGCAGGGGGTGCAGCTGGAGTTCTGAGTGGCGTGTGATGGTCAAATTCGAAAACGCTGCGGGGACCTCTTTGGCAGCTGCGGGATGTGCGGTGCGTTTTTTGGCTCGTTCGTTTGTTCGTGGGGGTGGTTTGGGACAGTCTCTCTTACTTTTTTCTTTGTCCCTTCTTTTGCAGATTCCCATAAGGCAGCGTTTTATTCTTTACTGACTATCCTCCTTGGTTCGTGTGTTTCGTGCGCCCTTTCTGAAGAGTGGACAGTGAAATTCTCATCTCTATTTGCCTGCATGCATGCAATTGTCACCTCTATTTGCCTGCCTGCCTGCATGCATGCCTGCGTGAGTCCATGCAGGGCACTGTGGAGTCGTGCGCTCATCACTTTGAGGAGGGGAACGTGCAGCTGAGGTCGCACAAGGACGTCCGCTTTGAGGTCGAGAGCAAAGAGGCTCTCAAGGTAGGTGGGCACCCGGGTGCTTTCTCTCTCCGGTTTCCCCTTCTGTAAAGACACAGAAGTAGAAAGAAAGTATATAACCAGGGACAGCAGAGGGCCGAAGCAGAGACCGAAGGAAGGCATCGACCGGATCTGCACAACTTTTTTTTTTCTTTTGTTCGACTCATCTCGTGGAACTTTGCAGTCCTTCCTGTCACGTCTTTCGCCTCTTCCGGACATGAGTGTCTTTCTCTTCATCGAGAAAGCTCTGCACGATCTCTCTGGTACAATCTGAGAGCTGACATGATCACTCGAATGAATGAATGAATGAATGAATGGATGGATGGATGAATGAATGGATCGATGCAGTCGGTTGACAAGTTGGCAGTCGAGATTGTCCAGAGGATCAAAACGATCGAGTCGGCCCTTCACGACCGCACCGTGGCAGCCACCACACCCTCGACATCCGCAACCTCCACCGCTTCTGCCCACGCTCCGATGACTACAGTCGACGGGTTGCCTCTGAGTAAGTGAGTGCCTTCGTTTGCAGGAATGTTTGAAAGGAGGAAGGAGAGTCGGGCCTGGTGGAGCTAGTGGAAGTGAAGGGGGGTATGCAGCAAGTTTGCAAGTGAAGTTTTGGATGTTTCTTTTCCGTCTTCTTTGGTGTTTTTGTGTCCATGGAAGGATCGTCTGGGGTGTCGGCCAACTTGGGATTCGTTGACAGAGACGAAGTACAGCATTTGTTCCCGGTGGAAGAAAAGGGCAACCATAGAAAGATAGAGCGCAGAAGGGAAAGATGGCCAGGTGCAGAAACGGTTGTTTGAGACGAACTCTTTGATGGCCTATGATCAATCAATCAATCAATAATGGATCTTGGGAAAGATTTTGAACTGGCGAGCAAGAGGAGGTCTCTCTCTGAGTCTCTGTTTGTTGTGTGCCCAACCGGAGGAGAGGTCATTGATTAGCTCTCTCGTCCACCGACAAAGAGGGAAGTCAAGTGAGACACGGTTTCCGTATGAAATGTATGCAAAGAGATAAAAAGTGATGTGGGTCTTTTCAAACTCTCCCTCTCTCTCTCCCTCCCTCTCTCTCTCTCTCTCTGTGTGTGTGTGTGTGTGTGTGTGTGTGTGTGTGTGAACGCTGGCAGACGAAGGAGCCCTGAAGGAGTGCAGGCGGGTGTTTCCCATCTCCCGAGAGACGTTCGACTGGAACCCCCTCAGGCACGTCCTCGCGAGAGAGATCCTGGCCTCTGCCACACCCAGTCTTCCTCCGGCCTCCTCGCAGGGAGGGGGGGGGTCATGAGGGGCTGGTAGGGATTCGAAACTGCCGGCGTGAGACTTGCATGAGTGGACGATGGATGTACGGGCAAGGCAAGATGGCGGGTCGGAAGACGTGGGGGTGAAGGAGATGAGAGGAGTGAAGCGTGCCCTCTAAAGAGGATCACTCGGCTCCTTGGTTCCCAGAGACTGCATGCATGAAGGATCAGTGAAGCAAGAAGGGTTCGAGAAGGATCTTTCGTATCGATCTCTCCGTTCTGCCTCCTGCCGATGAACTTTCATGAGACACTCTCAAGCAGAAGACTGAGAAAAACTGACACCAGATTCGTGACTAGAACTGACAGCTAGTCAGAGCGAAAAAAAAAATTGAACACCGTGCTTGGAATTGAAGATCGGGTAGCTTCGTACGTTTCTTCGTTCTTAAATTTTGGGGACCCCCCATTCTAGCCCCCATTTAATATGCGAATTAACCGTATTATTAGCGTGTTTATCGACTCCGAGTCAGTATGACCATTAACAGGCCCATTGTAAGCGTTTAGAATATAATTGCTGGTGATATTAGCTCTGAAAAGGCTAAGTTATTATAGTAATAGTTCTACGTGGCTTATTTATTCTAGAATTTATTTAAAATTGTTCAATCTAAAAATTGTTTCACTGTTGAGAAGTTGATCCAATTCGCCCTTATTTTTTATAAATTATAGATAAAATGAGGTTGCTTAGCGGTTTTTAGCTTTCATTTACTAGTAATTTTGTTTTTGTCAGTGGCGTTTGCTAATCGGAACCTAATCCCTATATATATAGCTATATAAACTGTGAACTAGACCGTTACTCCTATAGATAAAAAAAACGTTTGGACATTAGAAAATCTTTATATATATAGTATGACATAAACGCAGTGCGGATTGAATTAACAAGCTTAGTCAAGCTATATTTTTTTGTAAATTGATCGACAGTATCATGATATCATCATCGACCCATGCAAGAATAATTAAATTAAGACAAATCTATTTGGGACCTATGTAGCTATAGTTTCAGACAAATATTTTTTTTAAAGCTCTTTTTAATTAAACGCTTCCACTTCTGGAAAAGCATGCATGCCAGTGCATGCAAACTAACATGCCTAGCTAACATGCACACATATTAAACTAGCCAGTAAAAAAGATATTTGAAAACTATACAATTTCAAATCAAGTTGAATTAATAACTTGAATGTTTGTTGGCGTTTGCTCGACGCTGTGAATTTGGCTGCACAGTGCATACAGACACAAAGGGCAACTTCAACCTGGGCAAGCTCACAGTTAGGCCCAGAGGCGAGCGCCGAGCGAATTAAGCCACAGCTCGAACCACAATCACAAACCTTACTCCAATCTAGACTCCAATAGAAGTGTGCATGCGGCTTTGCAATGACATGGCGGTAGTCATGCGCTCTGAAGCCTGCTCTGAAGGGGTTTGTATGGAAGAACGAATGCACGAAAGGGGGACAGATAGAGAGACGGGAGAAAGGGGAGCGTTAACAGAGGACAGCCACACCCCAAGCAAAGACTGCATGAGAGAGAGCACCTTGAATCGATAAATAGCAGTATTCGTGCGAAAAGCAGAAAGGGAGGCGCACGAGTGTCGAAACACATGCCAGGGGAAGAGGGTGGGAAAACTCGCAGGTGCAAGAAACTCATGGAGAGCTGGAGCCTTTTTCAAAAACTATTTTTCGTCAGGCAGCGTTTTGTTGATGTCCTGCCACTTCATTGTTTGAGTATGCAGGGCGCCCTTTCATTTCGTTTTACGTCAGCTGCAGAAGAAGAGAGTATAAATAGACAGCAGAGATAGGCCCCCGCAAGGCCTGCCCCAAGGCAAGTGGCTACGGAGTGAATACCTTCAGAAGAAGAAAAGGAAGAAGAAACAAGAGGAGATGAGTGAACGAGAAGGAGGAAGCAGCTTCTGTTCATCCCCACGCATCGAAAAAAGATTCAGAGACACAAATGAAGCACTTCTGATTTATATGCAGATCCACCCCCATTCCGGCCACTTTGGTCTGTCTTCACTCTTGATCAGTCGCCACTACCAAAGACTATTTTTTTCGTCAAACCCCTCCCTTCTCCCTTCCCCGAGTCCCACGCACCGCACCTCCCCTTACTCTTCACCGACAAATGAAATAAGAAATAGATATTTGTTTAGATCGTCCTGCTTCGTGCCACCTCCAAGCTACTCACTCTATTACAGGAAGGAAAAGGAAGAGAACATCGGCCGCAACGCAAACAGAAGAGAGAGCGTTGAGAAGGAAGACAGAGGCCTAAAGGAAGAAAGAAAGGAAAGACGAAGAGAAGGAAGTGGGGCAGAGAGAGAAGAAAAAAAGCGTCGACACAGTCTGCCAACCCAAGCAGACTCCTTCCCACATTCAGAGCCTCCCTCAACCACCTCTTCCTGCTTCCTTTCGATCGAATCTCGCCTCGATCATTCCCATGAGGCTCTCCCTGCAAGTCTTAATTCTCTCGTACCTACCCACTATTCCTCCCTTCCTTCTCCTTCCCACAATCAAGCAGAAGCTGGGCACGCAGCTTCGTGGCTGCTGCCTTCAATTGAGGGTCTATGCCCCCGCTGCTGCTGCGCCCCCCGTGCAGGGTCTTTGCACGCCGTTGGGTGTGTCCTCCCCCCGACACCAGGGGCGTCTGCGTGACCACTCTCTCTGTCTGGGCGTGGGGCACCAGCGCGGGCTGCCCGTCACCCAGCGCATCGACACCGGCATTGCTGCCGCTACTGCCACTGCCCTGGGGGTGTTGTATCACCGCACCGGTCGTGGCATCGCTGGCTGCGCTCCTCTGCCTGCTGCCCATAGGCAGAGGTTCCGGGGGGATGAGGGATCCGTCCTGTGAAGAGAGGCGGCCCCCTCTTGGATCTTTGTGGATGATGCCCACAACCGGCTTTTCTGCAGAAGGAGCAACGACTGCAACAGACTCCTGCTCTGCTTTTGTGTTCTCTCCCAAAACCGGAAGAGTCCCCGCAAAGCTGATTCTCTTCACAGTCCGAGACTTCACTCCTGGTGAGAATAGAAGAGGGGAGTGAGAAATGGAAGGAGACTGCGCAACAAATGTAACCCCAGGTGCTCGGAGAGCCTGAAGGTTTCCATTCCCTGCAACTGCCAGAGCCCCTTTGACCCAACTGAACGCAAACACCTCCCTCACACCTGCTCTCCTCAATGGATCAGGTTCGAGAAGTCCGTGCAGCAGTTGGAGCACTTTCCGGAGCTCTGTGTCCTGAGGCTCAGCCAGGCCGTGTGCAGAGGCCACAGCGGCGGTGGCTTGACGGACCTTCACGTCAATGGAGTCTCTCTTGGTCTCAAAGAAACGCTGAATTTCTGCCACGCTCTCGGGACCCCTCACCTGCGTTCGTGCACCAAGAACAAGAGACGACAGACACGTCCTTTCGGGGGCTTTATGGCTTTGTTGCAGAAAGAAAGCCTCTTTTTTGTTTTCCAGACAGAATTTGCCCCCCAAACACAGCTCTATTGAACTCTCTGTACCACTTATTCAAACAATATAAAAACATCAAGAAAGCAGACCCAAAAATCGGTTGAGACGCGCAACTGAGAGGCGAAAGACGTATCTCTGGGCAGGATGAACAAGAAAAAAAATATCCGACGACGTCCCAGCCCACTATTTGATGCACCCTACCCATCCCGACCACAATGAAAATGAGAGGGACAAAGAAAATCTGTAAGTTTAAGCGGCCATTCCTTCCTGGCACCATCTGACCCACCTTCGAGTCGTTCTTCTCCCACCCATACAATTCCTCCAGGGTCTCCACCCCACACAACAACTCCAAAAGGACCACCCCGAGAGCCCAGGCATCCGCAGCAAAACCCTCGTATGGGCCCCGGCCCATCACCTCGGGGGCAGCAAACGGGACAGAGCCACAGGGCGTTCGGAGCATCTGCCCAGGTTTCACCACGGCACAAAGGCCAAAGTCGTTCAGCTTCACGTGGCCGCTGTCGTCGAGACAAATGGTCTCGGGCTTCAAATCTCTGCACACATCCGTCCGTCCACGCATTTATCTATATAGACAGACAAGCACGATCCCTCCCTCTAGTACCAAATGAAGATCAGTGTACTCCTTCTTCCGCAAGCAAAGAGGATACACAGAGAGTGGTGATCAAAACCAACAGCGAGGGAATTCTGTTTGACAGTCTCAAGGCTCAATGTACTGCGCAAGGGGTCTGTCTGCATCCTTCCCCCGCTTTCTCAAATTCTCTCAAGCTATCAGATCATCCATCCACTTCTCCGCCCTGATGCCCTGTCGTTTTCCTTTGACACGATCACACCTGCCTGCAGTCTCTCTCTCTTCCGTCTCCCTGCTTGCCTCCCTCACCGATGGCAAATGTTCCGTTGATGGCAGTGGTCGACTGCTGCGAGGATCTCACAGAAGTACTTCTGCGCGTTCTCGAGGGGAATCCCGCCCCCCTTGCTGCCCGAAATAATTTCGTACAGGTCCTTTTGACCGCAGAACTCCCGGACCTGCACGCACGCACGAAGGACGAAGGGGAGAGAGACGGAAGGAAGGAGGCTGGATCGAAGGGCGAGGGAGGGGAGTCACTCAGGGAAACGGAGCTAGGGAGGGAGGGACGGTTGGCCGGCCAGAGGTAGAGAGAAGATCTCTTATGAATGCTGCATGATGCAAGATTGATAATCACCTATTTCTCTTTCGGCAGCCTTGGAAAGAGAGGGAAAGTCAAGGGAGGACCAAGAGGGGAAGAAACAAAGAGACAATTAAGGCAGCAGTGCGATGCGTGCAGAAAGAAAAAAAAAAATCCGCGGGCCGCAAACTTGCAAGGAAGGGAACGTACGCAGTAGAAGATCCCGTGCAATACAAAACAACGAAATGCATGCGATAAAAGAAGCATTTTCCTCGCCCCTTCCCACATGCCGCATTCACTCTCCTTTCCACTCTGTGTCTCTGAGACTCTTCCTTCCGCCTCCTTCCTTTCACAAAACAATTCACATGTGCAGTCCTAGCTGCGCGCATTCTTCCCAGCTACCTTCCCCCCGACTGACCAGGTAGAGGCTTGTGGGCGTGTGCAGCAACTCCTGTACTCGCACAATGTTCGGATGAGAAAGGTGCGACTGCAGGACTCGCGTTTCTCTGTAGATCGCCTCCAACTCAGCCACCAACTGTATCCGGGCTTTCTTGATCGCCTTCACTGCGAACGTCTCCCCCGTCTTGGAGTTTCGGGCCTTCCACACAGGTCCCAACAGGGACTCCCCCAGGAGCTCCTCGAAAGAGTAAGGCCCTACCCCACTCTCACTCTCTACTATGGAGGTTTGAACAGCAGGGAAGTGGGGAAGCACACGGCGAGGAATGTATCGCCAAAGGAGGTCATAGTACCTTGCAGACATTGTCTCTAGCATTTCTTTGTTGGCCTGTCCGTCATCTTCTCGAAACGCTCGGGCCATGTAGTGCTGCACCTTCAGCAGGCTTATCTGCACTGCCAACGCTACTTTGGGACCGATCTCCGCGACTGGCTCCATGTCCACCCACAGAACGTCGTCTGCCCCTCTGAGCATAAAGCGATCGACTACTGTGGAGACCAATTGCGTGATCTCTGCAGACAGGGCCCCTCTTTGGGGGTCCTTCGCTTTCTGTATCCATGGTGCGGGGGAGACCATCAAAATCGGAGGAGAAGTGTGATTTGCATCTAACGGACTGAGGACGTCATCAACGAGTTGCACGTCTGCTTCAGAAGTGACATCGAACAAAATGGCAATTCCTTCATCTTCCGACAAGTCTTGCGAGGCCAATCCATTCAAATCAAAGCCCTCAGCAGCAACACACGTCACTTTCTCCTGCTGAGACCCTGTTGAGCACCCGGTCACATCGAACACTCGCAAGCCCATCGGCATCTCCGCCAGATGGCGCACCAACTCCTCCATCACAGCTGATGAGGAGGAAGCACGTGGGAACACCACTCAGCCAAGAAACTTCTTTGTGCTTCTCTGTGATCGGATCAAAATCAGGAAGGCACTCATTGGTGCGTTTGACAGACTTGTGCCTGCTGACTGTGGCGCTCCGCAGATACGACCCGGCTATACATCAGCTTCCTGTGTTTGTGTGCTGATAGTAATATGCGAACAACCTGCTGAAACGATCAGAAATGTACACCGATGGGAAGAGCGCGAATGGCAGTTACCTTCATTAATTGGGTCAAGAAACACTTCATTGACATGACAAGCATCTGACGTCTGTCATCGTCTGTCTGACTGTGACTCTGGCAATGCATGACAGACTGACATTGCATGTCAGACTGAGCTCTTGAGGCGTCTCCGCGCCTCAACGCGCGCACAGCCATCTTCCGCGGCCGCGGGATTCCGTCTATACACATCCCCTGAGCATTAATTTATTCCAGATTTTGCATGCATATGCAAAATAATTTTGCAGAAGCTTGAAGGCCCCGGCATAATTCATCCATGTACCATGCAACAGCTAGTCAGACGTACATGCATGCATGTTGCTTGATATCTTGAAGATGCCATGCTGAGAATCCATCTGATTGTTATGAATGAAGGTGTTGAAGACGCAAGCATCATCAAAAACAAGACCAGATTCGTAATCCTGA